>JAZHYW010003061.1:0-234101 GCA_037355805.1 Ixodes ricinus
TCACCTTATGAACTCGGAGCCATCTTTGCACAGCAAGAAGCGTCAGGGAAGGAGTGTCCCATTGCGTTTGCATCTCGAAGCTTTGCACCTGCGGAAGAAAAAAAAACAGCCAGCTGGACGAAGAAGCGTTGGGCATCGTGTTTGGAGTGACAAAATTCAAGAAATACCTGTGGGCCCGACCATTTGAAGCCGTCACAGATCACAAACCGCTACTGGGCCTGCTCGCGGCGGACAAGCCTCTGCCAGAGTCTTGCACTCCAAGGGTGCTGCGATGGGCCGTGCTGTTGTCTGGGTGCCGCTATAAACTGAGCTACCGGCCTGGTAGCCATATCGCACATGCGGACGGACTGAGTCGCCTGCCACTGACAACAACAGATTTTCTTGTGGACTGCCCTGTTGTACCTTCGTGTGCTGTCATCAACAGCTGTCGCAGAGGCCACCGGCCGGGACACGGTGGTTTCACGAGTGAAAGAGGCCTTGTAGAGTGGCCGCCAGTCAGATTTGGGACCCGACGAAAAAACGTATAAAACGCGGTTCACAGAGATGAGTGTACAAGGCAACTGTGTGCTCTGGGGCAACCGTGTGTTGGTTCCTGCATCACTCCAACGCGACGTCCTGAGGCTTCTTCACGAAAGCCATCAAGGGATATCCAAGGTGAAGGCTGTAGCTCGGAGCCGCGTGTGGTGGCCTACAATAGACGATGATATTGTTGCTGCCGCGCAAGAGTGTCCCAACTGTCATGAGCAGCATCGAGCGTCATGGCCAATACCCGTCATGCCATGGGCATTCCCAGACAAACCCTGGTAGAAACTTCATGTCGACTACGCCGGGCCTTACCGCAAAACTTTTTTTTTATTATTGCAGTGGGTGCATTCTTCGAGTGGACTGAGGTGTTTCCTGTTTCAACTCCGTCTGCGGAGGCCACCATCACGTGTCTGTGAACCATGTTTGCAAACCGGGGTTTGCCCGACATTGTGATGTCAGACAATGGGCCAGCGTTTGTGAGCGGCATGTATGCCACATTTTTGAAGAAGAATGGAGTGAGACAAATACTGGTGCCACCGTACCACCCAGCGTCTAATGGCGCTGCAGAGGGTTCAGTTCAGACAGTTAAAAGGAAGTTGCAGAAGGCTGGACCAGGGGACCTTCGTACACAAATTGCGTGCATGTTGATCACTTACAAATCTACACCACATGAGGTCATGGGATGCAGCCCCTCCGAATTACTGCTGGGACAGAAAATTAAGACTGCGATAAACTTGCTTCAACCTGACCTAAGGACCACAGTGCAGCAGAAGCAGCTCAAGCGTAATATCAGATATGTGACAAAGGAACGAAACCTCGGATTCAAGCACAACCTGGTGATCAGGTATTCGTCAGGAACTCTCGTCCAGGCCCTGCATGAATGCCGGCTGTGGACACAGCCCAGGAAACATTTTCATCGGACTTTCAGCTAGCTGACGGGCGACAGTGGACGCGACACAATGATCATCTCCGGCAGGCGAACCCTTTGCCGCAAGTTGACCACAGTAGACAAGCTAGAACAGCGGCAGACATTGCCAAGGACCCTGACATTCCAAGCACTCTTCCTGACATATCCAAAACGGAAGAGCATGCTGTGGCACCTGATCTTTCCTGTCACATGCCTGAACTTACCTGCCCAGAGTTTCCAGCTGAGGACCTACGGCAGCCAAGGGCTGCAGAAAGAGCAGCGTTCCCTCGTCAAACGATTACCACCACGCCTCCCTGTCGGGGCACCAGGGTGCGTCGGCCTGTGCAGCGCTACTCTCCAAAATCACCTAAGTGATTTGTTTTCACTAATCTTTATTATTTCTCCTAGTTTCAGATAACTTTCATTTATTATGGGTGGAAGGGGTGTGATATCTGGCGCTGTACCCACAAGGGCGCCACCGCTGTTGTAAATAAAAAGACGACAAAGACGATGATTGACAAGCCCAGTCAGTGCGGTCTACTTCCTCAATTTAGAATGTTGTCCCTGACCTTGACTAGGGCGATGTACCTGGCGTGGATTATCACAATATCTCTGTTTGTTCAACTTTAACCATAATTTTTGTTGACCTTTTTCTCCTCTCTTACAAATGTTCCTGGGATTCCGTCTCCCCATGACTTTGCCATCGGCAGGGCTTTCGCAACTTTGACCCTTTTGCTGCAGTCGAATTTTGTGCCACATTCTTTTTTACTACTTGCTGTTGATCAGGGCCGGCTTGCCGGAAGCCGCGTCTTAGCAAAGGCTGGGAGAAAGAAACCTTTGCCAGAGCCAGCGCACAAGCTAGCTGTCTATCTATCCTGGAACGCAAACTAAATTATGTAGAAAACTGCACCGGGCACTGATTGGCTATTCTCTCGGGTCATGTGACATGACGTTGAAATGTAGTTTTTCCCTATGCAGTTCGAGCTAGAGGCACTAGTTCGAGCTATGCTCGTAAAATGATGCAGTAAGTGGTGACGTCAAAATGTCGTCACGATGCACTTTGACGATGCAGTTAACCAACGTTGGGTTAACTCAGTGGTCGAGATGAAGCCGGAGATCAATCTGCATCGTAAAAGATGGCGACCCTAACATATGCATCTCTACTGTTGGGTTAGCCAGCGGATCAAGTTTTTAAAGATAACCGGGATGCTTTCGAGACAAGCGATGCCAGGTTTGTGGGAGAATACCGGCTGACCAAATGAGTGGCTCGCTGGCTGTGCGACCAGCTCCGCCGAAAGCTTCAGCGGCGTCGCGAAGGGCCCCGTGTGCTGACGGCCGAACAACAAGTCCTCGCAGCTCTACGCTTTTACGCCGCTGGCGGCTTCCAGGGAACCGTCGGGAGCGACGAAAACATTGGTGTTCACCAGTGCTTTGTGAGTCGCGTACTTGTTGATGTCACCAACGCTATCACCGATTGCCTCAGACCGAAGTGGCTGTGTTTCCAGCAAACTCAAGCAGAGAAGGCGCTCACAAAACGGAAGTTCTTCGAGCGATGCAAGTTCAGCGGCGTAATCGATAAATATTCTAAATACTCTTACACGATTCAACACGATTGTTTTCATTTGAGTGCACCCCACATAAGCGATTTGGCTGAGCGAAAAGCGAAGCAAAGGTAACAGGCTTAAGTTGAGCTAGCTAGTTGGTTCATACTTCAGGTAGAAAGAGAGAGAGAGAGAGAGGTACTTCATTTTAAAGCAACTACTTCAGGTAAGGTCCGCTGACCTGCAATAAACAGAAACATAAAAAAATTACCATACACACCGTGGGACTAACAACTGATTTACTTTTTCCTCCGCTTCAACTACGAACCCCACTTGAGGAAAATATTTTATTTTCTTCTTTTAGAGCGCAGCTCTTAGGCGCCCGTTTCCGGCTTGAGCGGCGTCGGCGTCGCCGTCGGCGTAACCACGAAGTGCATTATGGGAAATGTCCCATAATGCACCGCGCAAGGGCCACGTGAGATCGGGAGGGTCACGTGATTTCGGGAGGGTCGCGTGACCCCCGCGCAGTGCATTATGGGAAATGTCTCATAATGCACCACGCGAGTGTCACGTGACCAGGGTCACGTGACCTCACGAGGGTCACGTGACCCCCGCGCGGTCAAGTGACCCTGGTCAGGTGACCCCCTGAGGTCACGTGACCCCCCTGAGGTCACGTGATCCCCCTGAGGTCATGTGACCCCCTCCCCTCGCATGACCTTTGGCCATGCAGAGGAGGAGGGAGAAGAAGTATACCCTCCCCTCAGTACCTTTCCCTCCTCCTCCTCAAGAGCTGCGCTCTAATTCGGCGTAAACGGCTTTCATTTTTTTTTTTGCTTCCCACTTCACCGAAAATTTAACCCCCGAAGGGACATTTTTTCTTTTTCGTGCAGCACGAGATTAGTTACACTAACGCAGTCAAACAAAGTCCCATTTGTCGTTGAGTTGAGAAAATGTTTTATTTGTGGAACTGAGGGTGGGGGATGCCTGTCGCCCTTGAAACTAGACACTGGTGACAGGAGGAAGGGTAGGAAGGTGAAGGGAGTTATATACAATGTACAAGCCCTGCCGACTTTATATAGTCGATCAGGGAATCTAATATTGCCTTCCCGTGTTCGGGGCAGCCGACAAGGAGGATCCATTCTTGCAGGCAGCTTGGTCTCACAGGCTGGGAGAGCGACTCCAAAGCATTCTTTCTTTCTTCTGCACTACTTGGAGAATCCCAGAATATATATGCTATGTATCCGCGGGTACAAGGCCTTCTTCACACAAATTTGTCGTTTGTCGTCTGCCTGAACATGGCGACATTGTTACCCACTGTAGATAAGAAATTTAACCAGTGCAGTACGATTGCTAGCCTGGGGTTTTTAACGTGCACCACACAGTAGTGATACACGACCGAGCAGCATACGCTATATCCAAATCCCGTACTTGGGCGCGGCATACACGAGTATTCCAGTGGCCCTTCCATTCTGCTCGCGTTTTGATGGACGCGCCTTGGGTGTCCAGCTCGTCCACAATTCTGTCCCACAACTCGTCCCGCTCAGGCTTCGTCAGAGGACTGCCAGTGGCAGCCCTCACTAAAACTTGGTTTTCTGTCAAACAGTCGTTCAGAAGGCTAATCTCGTGAACCGACACGCGAGGACTTTAATTTCGCTTCTTCGTGTTGTCGGCCATGACTGCCTGCCTGCGCAACGTAAAGAGTTGCAGCTAATGCTAATAGTTTTTGTGTAACTTAAGTAAACTAAATATTTCATGTGACAAATTAAAAAAAGTTTAATTGAATTGCTCTGCACATATACGTTTCGGATACTTAAGAGTATTGCTTTCTAAAACCCTTGAATGCCAAGTTTCGCGATTCTCCGAAATTTACTGTAGGGAGAAAAAAAAACGATGTAGTTTCAACTCAATCGCCACAGTTCGGCGACGTCACCGGACACATCACGGTGCAGTTCTCTTCCAATGTAGTTTGTTGGCGATGGAGATTTGGCTCCTCCCACTGGCGACGTCACGATGCAATTTCTCCACCGCTTTTTCTAGAATAGACAGACTGACCGGTACTTGAATCGTGTCACTACGCGCTCACGCGCCTCAGCCTTTGAAGCATTTACAAACTTACAAGCTCTATACCGCGTGCATACACTGAACGCAATGTCAGCTTAAAGCGGCGGTCACGGTGGAATAAATACGTGTAGGTGGTGACTCTTGCCGCTCTTCCCGCGTGGAGCGAGCGACCAGATCGTGTTCGGAGCTATACTTCGTTTCACCTCATGTTGCACCGCAGCGAAGGCTAGAAGCGCGAGCTCATAGCGTTGGCAGCCGCTCTTAAGTCACGAGAGCTTGTGCCGCCGAGATGTGCCCCAGAACAAGGAGCTCGCGCTTGTAGCCTTTCCTGCGGTACATCATAAGGTGAAACAGAGTATAGCATCGAACCAGAGTATACTCTGTTTCACCTTATGATGTACCGCAGGAAAGGCAACAAGCGCGAGCTCCTTGCTCTGGGGCACATCTCGGCGGCACAAGCTCTCGTGACTAAAGAGCGGCTGCCAACGCTATGAGCTCGCGCTTCTAGCTTTCGCCGTGGTACAACATAAGGTGAAACGAAGTATAGTTAGTTCCGCGCCGCCGCGGAGGGCGCTGAGGTGTGAGCACCGTAGCACCGTGGGTAAACGGTCTCTCCTCGGCGGCCACGGTTTCGGGGGCGTAGCTTGCTCGCCTTTTTCGCGGTGTGGTGGTGGTGTGCGGCCAGTGGCTGGCCTCGTGTTTTGCTTTGGTGCTGTGTCGATCAAAGGTGCCACCATCGTGCAAGTTATGCTATAAGCATAACTTGCTTATAGCAAGTTATGCTATAAGGATGGGAAAGACGTGCTGCCTTCCCAACTGCAATTCGGGGTACCGGAACTGTGCAGAGCGAGTGTCCTTGTTGAAAGCTCCATCGAATGACGCTCGCCTGGAGCAGTGGCGTCATGCAATCCTGAAGGCCGATCGCAAGTTACTACCTAGTCTCCTTAATCTCCTTGACCAAGTGAAGACCAAGCTTCACTGCCTAATTTCTGTCGAAGACTGGGAATGCGAAGATGTCTGGACAAAAAAGGCTGAAGAAACCAAGGCTGTGGACTGCACACTATATTATGTAACTGGGATTTTGAGTGTGAAAATGAAAAAAGCTACACGCTGCCCTGCATGCCTATCCGCTTTCAGCATCGACAAAAACACTTCTGCTGAAGCAGCACTGGCTAACGTGAAGAACATAGGAGGCCTTATACACCCCAAAAAGAACTTTTTGCAGCTACTGAAGAAATCGGAACACTTCTCCGTGGAAAATAAAAGCCACCAGACTGTCTACTGGGACACAATCGACAGTGTTCTTGACACATGAACAATAACGTTTCCATGCGCTGAACACAAAGAAGAAACAATTACCTAGTTGCTCCACTACTACTTCCGCATGCGAATGCGACAACACTGTCATCATTATTACCATGAGTATGAAGAAACAAGCTCAAGAAAAGAAAAAAATCAGCAAAGTAGCGCTCGTCTTAGTTTAAGAGCATGGGCGAGAAACACAGGATGTAGGAGATGGCGTTCTTTGGTAGTATGCAGTGAATTCAGGTTTTGTGTACATTTTAAAGCAAAAATATTTGACAGGTATTTGTTTACAAATGAAAAGTGATTTATGTCCTATAACCGCTACTATTGTTTGACTTTCAATCACTGTGTCATCTTGTCAGTCAGTATGTCATCATACTGTGTCATTATTTCAGTCACTATGTCATCATAAATTTAATTTTGTTTCTGCTCACAAGGTTTGTATGTTTTACAGTACAAGTTGACATTGTATGTATAAACCATTTGTAATGCTATAACCTTTATGCGCATGTTAAGAATTATTTTGGCCCCACTATGTAACATTATTAGAATTTATTTTTTTCAATAAGAAGGCAGGAGCAGGGTGGAAAATATCACCCTACCTTCTATAAAGCCACGCAGTGTGTGTAAACAATTTACGGAACCGTTACCAAACATGCTGTTTGGCAAAACAAGCGAGCACGACCCAGCTGTTTACTCTAAATTACTCTAAATTATTGAAAGCCCAGTATATTATGCCGGGAAGTTTTATATTTATACGAGTATTTTTGTCACGCTAAGTCATCATCGGAATGTTCTCGTTTAAAATAACAGGAACCGCACGGGGGAAAAGGCAATCAGTGCCAGTGCGCCAACATAAATCCATCATCTCACTACACAGTACGCAGGGACCGAGTAAAGAATGCATAATTTCCATCACAAGCCCTCCATACAAGCCTTCACAAGCCCCTCTAAACTTAAGCGCCATCTATCCTCGCGCGCGTGAAGCGCGCTCGCGTGCCGAACATAAGGTGGTCGCCGCGCGAGACAGAGATTCATCACCTAAATGTATTTCTTCCACCGTGGGGGCGGTGCAACGATATTCAATTGTAATGTTTTGTAGCGTAAGCTACACTGGCCAAGGTTGAGCAGTTTCGCGTGGCTCCTGGAGAGCCATGCTGCGCATGCGCGAGGAACAGTGACGGAACGGACAGGACTTGTATCGCGCCTTATGATGTACCGCAGGTAAGGCTACAAGCGCGAGCTCCCTGCTCAGGGCACATCTCGGCGGCACAAGCTCTCGTGCAGTGGGTAACTGCCAATGCTATGAGCTCGCGCTTCTAGCCTTCGCTGCGGTACAACATAAGGTGAAACGAAGTATAGGTCAGTCCCCGATGCACGAGCCGTGCGCATGCACCCGCTCGAGATCATGGCTCGCGCTGTCCGGTTGTTCTGGGCGGCAGCTTGGTTGCTTGATACATAACAACACGGCGCACAGCTGGCCAAACCAACGACGGGCATCTGGCACGCCCCAGCGGAGGACTGAGGATTAATTTGGACCACCTGGGGATCCTTTGACGTGCAACCGAAAGCTCGGTTACATGGTGCCTCCTCCGCAATAAGAAGAGCGCAGCTCTTCTTATTGCTTAACTCATCAGATCCCGAAGTAGTCACATAATGCGTTTCCCGTGTGTGTGCCATTGAAGCAGCAGTAAGCATGATAATCAAGCTAATCCTAGACAACCAGGAAAGCTAAGAATAACCAGCTGAACCTAAGCTTACGCTACGTATATCCTGGCCTAGCCGAGCTAAGCCACTGCAATATCTTTTTCACTTTACACGAGCTTACTGGCACTAGTGGGACTCAAGGATACTCGCACGCAACGCCACTGGCCTAGAAACGTCCTTTGTTGCGGTGTAATTTCAAGGACAAAAGAGATCATTTTTATTCAATCTCTCCTTTGCAAAATTTGATGACGTAACGTGGGGATCGCAGTACACCCCATTGACGATATTTGAATGCGGTTCATAGATTGGACCCGAGCATTGCGTGGGCTCTCGATTTGGGCTGCTGATAATTACTAGCTCGAGAAACATTCGGGTAGTGGCCCATATCCAATCGCTGCCGAACGTCGCGAACGACGACGACAGTACGGGCGCGGAGGGACGTTCTCGGAGCTACACAATATCTGGAACTCAGCGCGTGTCCTGTGCTTTGCCAACCCCAGCGCGTGGCTATGATCAACATTGGCGGCATATAATGGGCTCCAGATCACGTGGCCGCTTGTTCTGGCTGCGAGGTGAGGGGGTGAACGCTGCTCGTTTTTCTGTAATTTTTTTCTGGGACTTCTATTGCGTGGGGTGAAAAACGAAGGCTTCACGCAAAGTACAAAAATTGTTGCATCGCCCCTTTAAGGGCATGCGAAGGATAAAGGACTTCGACACGAGAGCTGAATGGAAGAGATAGAGTTTGGCGGATTTCAAACACAAGCTGAACCTATGATCCTTGGAGTTCTTGCGACAAACTCCCATAATGCGTGAAAAACGTTATTTAAAAGGCGATCGCTCAAAATTGTTGAGAAGACATTACATAGTCATCTCGGAGAATGAAGAGGAACGTGCTGCTTATTAACTTCCGTCAACATCTCCTACGACATCACAACGCGCTACAGAGAATGTCGGCATATCATAGGATCCATAGTTCGTATCCGGAGCAAGCTACAGCAGAAGGCTGCGGACAAACAGGTTTAGGGTGCGGTTTTTTGTGGGTGATGGCTACAGATTTATATGATTTTAGCTAAATAAATGCGTAGGTTTTTTATTTATTTTTTGCTCGTGTTGCTATTGTAATCAATTTGGTTGCGCTGTCATACCCTGCTATAGGGAATGGATGGACGAAAGGACGGACACTGGTGTGTTTAGGCGGTGGCCATCCGTGTTAACGCAACGCAGCTCCAAGCACGTAAAGCGAAATTTCGCGTTACTGATTTAAGGGATCCCGTCCCTGCTCCTTTCAATCTGAATAAACATCGTATCGGCGTTTTGTCATGTATTACTACTCTGTCATACAAGTTAAAGACCACAGGCTAGCACTCCTACCGCTCCGGCTAAATTCCTCATCTACAGCGCATCCCAATTTCGCCATACCTGAAAGGTAGACCGACCTTGTGTTATTTAAAGATAAACGTCAAATTTGTCGTCCATTTTTAGCAGAAAATGTGTTTCATGTGTCGTTCTTTTTTTATAAGATAGAGTTTTATGAACGCGTGTTATGAACTAGCGATACTTAAGGAACGTTACGAAAAGGAAAATATTACAAAGTAAAAAATAAGAAAAAATATAACGAAAGACGCCCCAGCGGGCTTGAACCTGGGTCGACATATGCGGAGGCATTAGGATACTGTAGAAGCTTTGCAGCAGCTTTGCACGTGCGCCGCCGTGTCCGACCTTCCCTTTTGTTTCCTCTCATTTTCATCTCTACGCTTCATCATTACCACAGCAGGACAGCATTTTGCCATTTTAGATTCAGTTGCTTTTTTTCTCCCCAGCATTGGCCTTTGTGGAGGCTCTTTAAAGCCCGCTTCAGTGGCGTGGTATCTCGGAAAGACAAGAGAATGCCAGCAATGACGGCTGTAATCTGGCGCGTGCGCAAAGCGTCTATAGACCCTGAGTTGCGCAGCACTAGCTAGTGTGGAAGCATAGCCCTCCAGGCCAAACATGTCGGTGAGAGCGGTGTGGCTTCATACCTTGTAGTGGTTTGTGTGGGACACATTTTGTGGTCCTTGCTATTTGACAGCATGATAAAGGTTGTGTAATTTTTATCTTTTTTTTTATTGCACGTTTAAAACGTGACGACAAAGAACACGCCGACGACGTATTCTGCAGCCGACGAGTGGGTGGGCAGGCCACAGGTGCCGACCTCTTATGGAACTGTAAGAAACTCAGCCGGACGCGGGAAGAAACGATGAGGAAACTGCCACCCAAGCTGCATCGAGGATCTCTTTGGGATTAGACAGAGGAAACAATCGAGAGGCTCATCGCTGCTCCGCAAAGCTGCTGGACTTCGTCATGGGCACCAATACACATGACTCTATCTAGGCTTCGGCAGGCGCAGACGCATTCACTGCCATCACACCACGTCCTCTATAGAATTCACCGGCGACCCAGCTACCCCCGTTGTCAATGTTGTGACACCTACCCCTTGCCGCGTCACACATATTAGGCGTGCCCCCTTTACCACCTCATCCCCCCCCCCCCCGAAATCACCTCCTGGGAGGACTGACTTGCGCCACCCTTAGACATCGCCGAGCAGGCTCTTCAAGCCCTCGCTGCTCACGCCAAGACTGTCTCGGCACAAGTGCTCCAGGAGTACGAGGTCCTGACCCCATACCCCAACCCCTAAGAGACCTTAACGAGGGTTTCCTGTGTACAAATAAAGTTCATTTTCTTTATCTCTCTATCTAGGCATTGACGTTCTCGATAAGGCTTTTGCGAAGTCACTAAAAGCCGCGCGCGAGGTCCTCGATTCATCCTTCCCATTGCAACATCTTCCACGTGACACTATACAGTTTTATTAGGTCGTTCCGACATACCCGATAACGACACTCGAAAACGATACGATGCATGCGCAAAAGCGGCGGTGGAGTATCGGGACAATCTACTAAAACTCTCTACTGAAGAGGGCAAGAAGATACAGGTGTTATTCTCCTGCCCTGGCCTGCTCGCCGTCGCCTCCGAAGTCGTCTCCGTCGTCTGCTAGAGCCGGTTGTACCTAGCGTTCCCGTCAAATTTTTGGCGCCTCAGACGATTCTGCATGTTTTGGAAAAGCTCCCCACTCCACACCATTTCTACACAACCTCCCCCCCCCCCCCACACACACACACTCTCCGATGTCAGTGGACAAGTGATCACAAACTTTGTAATATTTAGTTTTACGAAGTGGCTCGTCGTGTTTCTAACAACATCGATAAGTGACAAACGGGTTCGACAGATTGACAGGAAAAAGAAAACAATATACCTTTTTCAAAACCACGTGAAGCTAAATTATCGGTCGCCTTTTTTGGCTAGGGGGCTCATGTTACCGCACCTTATGAAGGGTACATCCTGTAACAATCATCCATCTTCGAGCACGAAGTGACCAAAGGATACGAGTCCTCGCCGAACTATGACGAAGCACTCGTTCTCGATCCCAGCTAAGCCGAGGTCATGTCAAATGTCATACTCAGGGTAAGTGCCCGAACAATGGCAGACTCGGATAATTGAAGCGGCAGCTATTACATTGTGCGCACTTTTGGAAAGGGCTTCTTGTCTCGCAATGCAAGGCGTCCATTTACGGTGCAATTGTTTCCGATACTCTATCTTAGTCAGTCCGTTAAGTGCCACAGATTAACAGTGACTGGAGAACTGGTGCGAGCGCGCACACGGGAACCGTTCGTATCGACAGCACGTAGCTTTATACATAAATGGTAAAGCATTAACAATCATATGGAGCCGATCCGGTGAAGCCGGCTGAAACGGCAACTAAATTCCCTTTGGCTGAGTGTAACGGCACCTAAGTTCCCATTGGCTGCGACGCGTCATATCAGATGCTTCGTCGCGGAAGCCGGCGGGGCCGCTCAAGGCGAAAGCAGACGGGCCTCAAAAATAAAGCACAAAGAAAAGCACAGCAACGTAGATGCATCGTCAGGGAAACCGGCGGGGCCGCTCAATGTCAAAGCAGACGAGTTTCAGAAATAAAGCACAAAGAAAAGCACAGCAACGTAGATGCATTGTCACGTAAGCCATGGAGCCGGCTGTGTTCGCCACGCCTGCGCAGTGAGGGAGCGTCATGTCACCGCCGGGGTGCCGTGTGAGAAGGAAGACGTGGCACGCTGCCTGTAAGAATGCGCTGCGTGTGGGAATGTTTTTGCATTTCTTAACGTAAGCAATCTTAACTGTCTCTGCCGAATTGCTTTTTCTGATATTAACGAAAACGAAAGAGCACCAAAAAAAACGTTGAACAAACGTATCTCAAAATCTCGAGAAAACGTTTATCCATGGTGCGAAGATAACAGGAAAAAAGAACGAGTTGGACGCATTTTCGAAAAAATTTGTCATTGACAGCCGGGATTGACCAATACCATCTACAAGACAAGGCTTGCGCATAACACCATTTTTGACGGATCCCCGACACGTCCCTAGCGGTAAACATGCTGAAGGTTGACGAGAGCTTCGTTTGACCATAGTTTGTTTCGCCTGAAGTCAGGACACAGCCTACGCTACGAGCTGATGGTACCCATCAGACAGCGTCAAAAGAGCACCATCATGGTGTTCCTCGTGTTTTTGTACGTGTTCTATTATCGCAGAACCACTGATGAACAGAAAGGGTACAGTGACTTACGCTTTTCACGCTGCTTGATTGGTACCATTACCTCGCAGCGTCGGTGTTACGATGGGACTTCGTCGTCTTTCAGTCAGCAATTGCCAAGACGCGCGGCCTCAGCTCGGGCCACGCCCCACGCACTGTTCCTGGTTGAGCGAGCGACATGTTCGCAGGGCTCGTAGCTCACCGTCAATCTCTTGCAGTCTTCTCTTGTAAATAACAGGTAAATAGACCACACATAACAGTCGGCTGCGTCTGGACTTCAGGTGAAGCGCTGTATAATCGTGCGCGTTATCGGGCACAAAACGAGCGAAAGCCGCTCGATTCACCACTTCAGCAAATCAAATTGTTGTGTGTATGTTTACACAGCCGGAAGTTAGTCTGCCTCAGTATGCGTCTGGTGCCTCAGCTGTAGATGAGCAATTTAGCCAGTGCTGTACAACCGCTAGCCTGGGGTCTTTAACGTGCACCACGCAGTAGTGATACACGACCGAACGCCGGTACGATGCCCATCGAAACGGGCAGGAGTGGGGATTGAACCCAGGATCCCTGGCTTCTGCAGCGCGAGATTTCGCGCCACGTGCTTCGAGCTGGTGTGCGTTAGACCACTCGGCCATCTCTTTTTTCATTATTTCCTGTTGCACACACGACACAGATGCATTCAGACACTACACTTCTCTCTTGCACATACCATTCGCCATTTTCTTGTACATCATGCCCTAAAATAGTTTCAAATCAACAAGTTTGTCTAGCACAGACAGCCATTCTGGCGGTTCGCTCTGCGACTTTATAACTTCTCGTAAATAACACACGCTCCCAATAAAGTAGTCACTGACCGGTCGAGCGTCCAAATCGGCATGTCGAGCAGCCATCCTGGACTTCCACATACTGTGGAGACTCAGAACCATAAACATGTCGTAGGACACGCCCTCCTCGTTATCTGTCGTGAGGAAACGTATGCCGTGAGTTGTTATTGGCAAACCTTTTTTCAAAGTACGCTGTAAAATATCCCAATGAAATACTGTGTCCCAGCAGTCAAGAAATATATGGTCTATAGTTTCTGGCTTTTTACATAAGAGGCAATCAATTGACCAGGGCGCAAAAATGTCTCTTTCTTGCAGCCAGGGTTTTACAGGGATTGTATAACCATGGAGTTGAAAAAGGAATGATTTGACAGAAGGTCGTTCCTACATGTTCTTAACACTTTTAAAACATCTTTTCCCGTGTCTGCAGTAAACAGAGTGATACAAGGGTACCGGGAACACTACATCTGTTAAGTCCTTATACAAACGCACCCCTTGGAACCTCAATTAAATATTCTATGGAGAATCGCACTTTCAAAAACCGGAAGGCTTGCACTACTTCACACAGAGAACTACAAACTCTCGAAAACTTTAAATCAGCAGAAGAGACAAAAAAATCAGGCAGTGCATTTCGCAGTCCAATTTGAAGTACAGTTCGCACAAAAGGGTCCTTCTGATCCCTTAGAAAAACAAATGTGTATACCACCTGAGGTAAAAACAAATGGGGTAAACCAAGTTCACAACTTTCGATGGCACGAAACAAATTTGTACGGCTCATGCGTTCCCATCCGGAGCCCCATACAAAAACCGCAAACACTCTATGCAGCTTCTGGAAGCTGGCCTTCGACATCCACATCACCTGGAGGACGTACCAAATTTTCGCGACAATCAACATACTACAAACTGTTGAACGGCCAAACATTGACAGGTCGCCCCCCCCCCCCTTTAATGTTTTTGCTCGGGCCTGTTCCATTTCTTCCTTCCAGTAATCCGCGGTGTCTCGGTAGTGCTCTAGTGGCAACCCGATGTACTAAGCTGGAAAGCAAGTCCACAGGATGTTTTCAAAAATAGTAGGTACGTTTTCGCAACTTCCGTGCGAGAAACCCAGACATTAGCCCCAGTTTGTAGCACTGCCCGACAACTTACAGAACGAGAGAGCCTCCTTGACAACTTGACTGATACTCTCCGCGTCATGACAAAACACTGCTACGTCATCCGCGTACGAGAGAACTTTGACTTCATCTGCCAATAGTCTAAATCCCTGTATTTTTTCATTATTAAGAAGCTTTAGACAAAAAGGCTTTAAAAAATGGCGAACAACATGGGCGATAACGGACACCCTTGCCTTACGGAGGACCGTACCTTGAAGCCTTCACACAGGTTCTTATTAACAGTTATAATCACAAAACACTTTTTATAAGCCATTTTAACCCCGCCCAGTAGTACAGCGCACACGTCGATATGTCTTAAAATGCTAAACAGAACTTTGTGCACAACGCGATCAAAAGCTTTTTCTAAATCAAGCTACAACATTGCAACTGTGGTCCCCTGTTGCGTCACAGCATTCTAAAATACTCCTTGCCGCGTGAATATTTGTGGTGATGGTTCTGCCCTTGATTACGCAAGTGTGGTGCGGCCCTACAATTACTCTTATTACATTTTGCAGTCTTCTTGCTAAGACCTTCATAAATATCTTATAGTCGACGTTCACTTAGCTGATTGGACGATAGGACCCCACAGACAACAATTTAACTGGATCATCGCTTTTAGGAATCAAAACAATATGCGTTCTTTGAAAAGAAAATGGAAGTTCTTTTTCCTTGTACGACTCGGTTAACACGCAATATAGCACTTCTGCCACCTCGCTTTTGAAAGCCTCATAAAAAGCAGCACTTAAACCATCAGGTCCGGGAGGCTTACCGCCACTCGGCCACCTATCCCCCCTCCACCCCCCCCAATCACTTCAGGCAAGTACAACATTTCAATAGGAAGATTAGTAGACCGCGTTCCCCGTCTTCTACGTTCTGTGCAACAAAGCCTCACCCACCGCGCATGCGCACTGCCAGCCTTGTCAGCGTAGTACTGGATGCCATATAGGGTTGCGGAGAGCGTTACGGGACGGCGCAAGCAACCTACGAAAACGCGCATTTGTCAAAAAGCGCAATGAATCTCGAAGGCGTTTAAGAAGTACAACTAAACTTGGTTCACACAACGAATGCGAAAAACAGTACTAAGTTTCGACACGGGCTTCTTGGCTGGTGCCGTTTTCAGCGTTCGTGGGTAGGGCATGCACGTGAATTGCTCGCTTTAAGAGTCGACTAACGTGTCCGCGCCGGTCCCTTTAATTCGCACGCTGGGATCTGGATTGGCAAAAAAATTAGAGATGTGTGTAAAAACGGAGCTCTGTCGCTGCTGAGATATGCCCCATCACATGGTCTTTGCAAACACAATATGGTTCAGAGAGTTAACAAGATGTGGAGCGGGCGACACAAGCCAGCGAAGTCATACCAGCGCCGAGAGCTAAAGTTCGTTGATAAACTTAACGCTCGGCGGTTTCTAGTACCGACAACCCCTGTTGTGCGAATGTCGAGACACGTGCCACGAGCGAGCGCTACACTACCATTTGCTTTCAAGGACCACACGAGGTGCGGCCATTGTGCATTGCCGCATTTGACCATTGCATTTGTCGCTTCATGCTTGCGAGAAAAGAACAA
The DNA here is from genome assembly GCA_037355805.1 of Ixodes ricinus. Lineage (NCBI taxonomy): Eukaryota > Metazoa > Arthropoda > Arachnida > Ixodida > Ixodidae > Ixodes > Ixodes ricinus. Next base: position 16,197 of record JAZHYW010003061.1, read on the forward strand.
ACACACCGAGGGGCTTTGCTCAGAGCATGTGACTTTTCGGTGTGGCCTGGGGGCTTGCGGAGTGGGAAGTCACGTGGCATGTTCTTATCGCTGGTCGCTGGATTCGCTGGTATAGCTCATGGCATCGGCCGCGGTCTATTTGAAAGTAAAAGCACAGTGCGCGGCGGTGAGATATCGCAAACAAAGTGTGTTTCTTTATATTTATACAGCCTGAAGTTATTCTGTCTCAACCGGCGACAAGACTCTCAACTGTAGGGGAGCAATTTAGCCAGCGCGGTACAACCGCTAGGCTGCAGGGTCTTCAACGTGCACCAGGCAGTAGTGATACACGATCGCGCGCAAGTGCAAAGCTCATTCAGAGGGAAACTGGCAGAGGTGGGTAGTGAACCCAGGATCCCTGGTTTCTACAGCGCGAGCTTTCGCTCCACGTGCTCCGAGCTGGTGTGCGCTAACTCGCCTATACTTCGTTTCAGCTTGGGTCCAGACGCAGCCGATGCTACGAGCGCGAGCGTGTGGCCCTGAACAGTGCTTGCATTGCACGAGCGCGCGTGCTTGGCAGGGACGCTTGTAGCATCGCCTGCGTCTGGACCCAAGCTGAAACGAAGTATTAGCAGCGAGATGTTTCGGTGGCGCCCTCGACGGTTACCTTTCGTGACGTCATTGCCGTGCGAACAACAAGTTCGATGGTGTTTGTAATTAGCATGGCGGAAGCTTGAAATCATAGCGTTCTTGAACCAACACTGTCAACACCGTCAAAATTGAAGTCCTCACGTTCCTCTTGTTTCCGTCCATGAGAACTCCTTTGCTGACGTCATAGTCAGCATTCGGCCAATCGTGGAAGGCCGATCAGAGCGACGCTTTCGATCGCGCACGTCGCCAACAACCACCGATCCCCCTGAGACATTGCACATTGCCAAGGCATCATACGTAATGCATCCATCGACTCTTATTACTGCTATTTATTTCCGTGCGGCCCAGCCGACAGAAATCACTCAGTGACCATTCGCCGGCGAGGCTGATCTCAGCGGCATCAGGCGTCGGTTGCCGCGAGCCGCCGTCCGCGCACGCTCGAGAAAACAACAGAAACAAATGTTCTGGCTTTGAGACAATAAAAAAAAACGGATTGATGCTCGGGTTGTCAGTGGCCCTTCAAAAAGAATACGAAATCCGCAAGGCGAATCATCGTCGCAGTGTCCATTCTTTTGGCGCGCGAGTATGCCACACGTCGCCAACGGTCGCGCGGCCGCTCGCCCCGCTCGCACTGTTCGGATTCCGTCGGGTTGAGAGCAGCTTCACATCCAGGCCCGCCTTTTCCAGCTCCCCAGGTAGCATTTCTGGTCCCAATCCGTCTTTTTATTCATAGGAAAGGGCAACGTAGAATCGTTACACGCGGATTGGCCACGGTATCTCATGTACGTGGGGCATGAATACCGAGTGAGTCAAAGCTTTGACTCACTCGGTATGCATGCCCCACGTACATGAGATACCCTTCAAAGGGTGAAAGATTTCTATAGATCCTTCACCATTTGAAGGGTCAGCATAAATCGGTTTCTTAACGCATCGATCAAAGCTTTTTTTACACAAATGGTTGAACATGATGCCTTATGTGTATTACAATTTCAAGTAATAAGCTTACATGAGCAAAGATTAAACGATCAGGAGCTTGAATTATCTTCCTGCGCGCCCGTCTGCAGATGAGATCGGCTGGAAGATGAAACAACCAAGAGATGGCGTGAAGTGTTGGCGCGTAGCCGAAATAACCCTTTTTTGTTGTTTTATTGTTTATGCAGTGTTTCATTAGTAAAAACGTAACTAAATCATAGACGACATTAAAAATGCTCGCGACGCTTTTGACTGAGAAAAATCGTATTCAGAGATTATAGTACCTAGGTTGAACATTTACAAGCGCGTTTTAAAAGGACATGGAAGTAACGTAGTGCCGTCTGATTGGTGAGGCAATTGCCTCCACCAATCAACCGCCAATACGTCACTTCTGTGACATTTTAAAATGTATAGTCGGCCGTAAAAAAGATTGACACAAGGAAACGATCGTCCGGCCGGCGACAAGGCCACACGGGGCGCATTTGTAGCGTAAGTACGTTGGGGCCGCGATTGCGGCATTTGTTGACCTTTGGATCCGCGAGGGATGTCGGCACCTGGGTGCAAAGCTCAGGACTCTTAAAGTGACAATATTACAAGAACAAAAAGAACGTCGTCTCGAGCGTGACTTGTCACCCTAAAAAAAAAAAAAAAAGCCGACCGAACGAAAAAAAAATTGCTACGAACGATAATGGTATTTCTCGAAGCACCCCTGTAATTGAAGGATGGAAACGTGCCGGTCACTCCCGTTTTTCTATTATCGCAAAATACAGTGCCGCGTATTGCGCTTTCGCCGTGCTGGACAGGAATCAGTTGTGCTCGTGTTTTTTTACGGCTGACTGTACATGCAAATCTCCAACCTAACCCAAAAGTTGTTCCCTAGTGTCCTCACCTGCATCCATCTGTCGGCGGCTGCGACAATCAGACGCCTTTTATCAGCGGACAGACGCCTTAAATATACTCGAAACAGTTGTTCCTTCTGCGATACTCTTCTGAGCAGGGAACTTCGTTTTTTCGAAATTTTGACGGACAAATGGAACAATCTTCACTCAGCTCGGTTTACGAAACCAAATCGCGAGGCGTTAAATTTGGCTCACGCAGCAGAATAAAATTTAATTTAAAACTGGCACAAATGAATGAAACACGTCAAACTAAAAGAGCACTAGATTCGGACCGTAAAAAATTATTTTACGCTACTTAAAAAAAAAACTTAAAAAAAAATTGGCGTGAAAAAAACAAAACAAAAGCACAGGGATAAAGTAGTGCGCACAAGACAAACGCTTACTCTCAACTGAACTTGGTATTATCAAACATGGTATTTGTTATATCTGTATCGCTAACGTGATTTTGTTTAGATAAAATACTCTAAACTAATGTATTTCTTCAGAATCAGTATTTCGCCAATTCAGCGAAATGTGAGCGACTGGAATCATTCAAGTGCATAAAATTCGGCGAATGAGAGTGGTATGCTATGTATGCGATCCCACGGAACGTCGCGATATTTTTCAACTCGCGAAAATTCAGCTCACGTAGAAAGTACGCTGTTTGCAATGTCTTCGATGACAGTGCAGCCGGGTTCATCCCTCTAAAAGAGTGGCGTTGGACTAGCCGCCATAGAATGGTACATGGTCATCCCTCTAAAAGAGTGGCGTTGGTCTATTTTTGCGTACTTTAAATTGCATTAGACGCTTGCGTTGGTTTTAGTGACAAGTGTTTCATAGTCCATCTACCGCGAGGAAGAATTTTGAAGGTGTGGAATGCACGTTCATAGACATTAGGCGCGCATCAGTAAATAACTAATTTATTGCCGCCACTGAATGGTACATGGCTCGCAGTGGAAGGTAGTTTGCATCTGTGTGTGCGTGGGTCTGTGTGTGCGCGCGCGTGTGTGCTTGAGAGTGTGTACGTGTGTGTTTTGTCGACTAGCCTCGCTCTATACCTGCACAAAGCCTGGTCAGACGCTCGCTCGCACGTCGACGCGGCTACACCGAGACAGTGACTGAAAAAGCTAGTGCGGCAGACTAAAGTCACTGGATTCTGGGAAAGTAACGCCAAGCTCCCCGTGTGGTCGCCATCTTGGTCCGCGAAATGAGCAATTTCTCCTTGGCCCCTCCGTTCTTGGTGAGTCGATCTAGGATTCGCTCAGGTGACGTGGTAGACTTTATGGAGTCGTTTTTTGTATACCGAGATTTTTGCTAACACACACCGGCTGTAAACAAGCGTACACCTTCGTACCACCACCAGATGCTGTGTCGGTGCTTGGAGGCACTGAAAAATAAGTTTACTGTCTTGAAATACGCTAGAAGAACAATTTAATTGTAAGAGATCCATGGAGATGGGCATGATTAATAAGTTGATCGTATACAAAAGTGCCAAAGACTCTTAAATTGGCGAGGAACGCTTCCAGTACGATGGTGCTCCATGGTGATCTTGGCGCGACTGGTTTAGAACGACCCCCTGGAAGGTTCGAAGATTCAAATGGACCAAGATGGCGATTCCCAAGGCAACGTAGCTCGATTAGCCAATCGCCTTGCGAGGTTTGGGTCGTCTGTATTTTAGTATCCGTTTGTGTCCGGCTAGCAGGTAGGGCAGGCAATGGCACTACTTTCAAAGGATCCAGTGACTTTACGGCAGACAAGACTCATGTAACGGGCGCCCCGCTGCGGCGAGACGCCGAAACACCACTTGTCCCGAGCGATGGAATGTCCGCTCGTGCTTCTCGCGTTCCTCGGGCTACCGCTTCTTTTCTCGTCGGGTTTGAAAACCGCGTTTCGAGTCCTCGCCGCTGCAAAAGCTGTGCGCTGACTACAGGCTCCCCGAGAAATGCTCTGTGCATTTCTCGTGGAGTCCCCGCCCTCCAAATCTGCGGCCGGGCACTCCATGGCTCCGTCATCAAACTGCCAGGCTTTGTGAGTATAGAGGAGGCTATGATTTTGTGGATTTATCCGAAGATTTAGACGGGCGAGAATTACTTAACCTGTACTTACAGACAGACACTTTGCAGGAGCGGTGCATGGGCGCCGACAAAAGCGACCTTCGGTTTTTGTTTCCTGTTCTTCTAGTTTACTTCACTTCATCCTTACCATAGCAAGCCAGGCTATTGCCGCTTTACGATTGTAATCTGTCTTTATCTCCAGCTTTGGCCCTTGTGGGGGCTCGTCAAGTGCTGTTTTAGTGGGTCGGTATCTCGATAGGGCGAGAGACAAGGTCAGCACTGGTGGCTGCAATATGGCGCGTGTGCAAAGCGTCTACCCGCCATATGTTACGTACCGATGGTTTCTCTAGCCAAATGCCCGCTCGGGAATATGCTAGCTCGACAGTTCGAAAGCATTGAGAAAGAAACGTTCGTGGCAAATAGTTCCCCAGCATGGCGTCATTGCAGCACATCTATACAGTGTGAACTCAAAGTCCTTCCATTGCTTCGCGAGCCCTATAGAGGACCGAACACATTGCCTCGCATATATTCACCCAGACTTGTACGTAATTCATTACAAGTAACGAAATTACTTGTAATTTCTTACGTTTATCAGTAAACTTATACGGGAATAATTTCATACTTTAGAAAGTAATTGTAAAGTAATTTTCTTCCATTTACAAAAGGCAAGGCCTGTCATTCTTTAGATGCTAAAGTCTTTCTTCACGTCACCAAAACCTCGACTCAAATAAGTTTGTTTTTTGGTTTGGTTGTTTGCAAGATGCAACTTGTCAGGTTGCTCATACACAACGAAAGGGGGAAGCACACTGATACAAAGAACCGTACTCTCCGTGCAAACAGTATTAGGCTAACTCCCGAGTTCAAAGTGTTCCCTTCCAGCATAAAACAAATACAGAAAAAAACGTCAAAGTGCACGCGAGCTGGTGTAGCGGATCTGTGCCCGCCCTATCTTTTTGTCTCTTCACTCTCTCTTTGCTTCCTTCTGGCCGAGAGAGAGGGGAACATAACTTCTTTCATAGCTCACAACGCCTGGTAGTTCGACAACGGAGCCATAGAGTGCCCGGCGCAGATTTGAAGCGCGAGGATCTGGTAGCACGAGAGCATCAAGGAGCCATTTCTCGGGGTACCTGGACGTCAGCGCACAGGTTTTGCAGCGGCGAGGGCCCGAAATACACTACTGGGGTCCTCGCATCTCGCCGCAGCGTCTCGCCGCAGCGGGGCGCCAGTCACGTGGCTCTCCTCTCATCCGTTGTCTGCCGCTCCACCTTTTCCATTTCGGCGGCCGCTTCTCGTGGCGATCTGCCAGGCTTTGTCAGTATATAGGAGGCTATGCTTCTTTGCATCAACTTCAGGGTCGAAGATAATCTACACTGGGGAGAAAAGCGAAGTTTGGTGGAGCCGTAGTTAGGACATAGTGTCTCAATGGGCCAACAGGATATCGCTGTCTTTTTGGGTGTCCAGCGAGTAGTGGAGGCTTTGCGAACGCGTTGTTTTCTAGCCACTGAGTTTCTCATCCAGGTGGCAGCACCTATTTGGAAAAAGGTGGATTGAAAACGTGTTTAGTGTAGCGGACGACATCTTCACATAGAAACGAAGCAAGATGTCCAATGATACTTTTTGAGAGTTAGATGCTGCTCGAGATCATAAAAGCGTGAGTTGCGGCCACAATAAACGTTTTCATAACACTTGTGTCTTACCCTAGGACAGTAACGTTGAAAGTAACGCCGCGAAAGTAACGCAATATTTTTTGAATTAATGGTCACTTACTTTTGTGGAAGTGTAATTGAAACTGTAATTTGTTACATTTAGCCATGGGTGATTGGAAATGTAATTCCTTCCTATATTTTAGGAACGTGTACAAGTCCGTATACACGTATGAAAGGTAATCCGCAGTCCCACTGCTCATCGTCATCATCATCATACAAAAGAGACGATGTTCACTGCGGACACGAAGACATGTTCCAAGCATGTTAGCCTTTTTACATACGTATGTTTGGAACACGTTCCCAGGCAGCCTTTGTATTAGCAATGCGACAGGGCCGTCCTACGAAGAACGCCTCGTACAGTGTTAGCAGACCGTCTTATGTATGACGTACCGAGAGTGAGACAGCAGGCTTGAGACGAGCAGGCGTATATCAACTGTGGCACTTGAAGACGGCGTAGGCTCTGACCTTGGCGGGATTCACGTAGGGCGATGACCCCGCTGGTCTTCATCACCCTGGTGGTAGTCTCGCTGTGGTGCGCGGACGCAGCCACCGTCAACAAGGAAGACGGTGGCTACGAGGATGTCGTCGTGGCCATCGGCAAGGACGTGGTCTACCAGAAGGACATCATCGTAAACCTGAAGGTATCATCCAGCTCTTCACTGACAGGATTAGAGCGGCGAGGGAGGAGCTTGAGTTGTCGCGCGTCCAGGGCGAACTTCATACCTTAGAAAACGCGTCGGCGTCGCGTGCATCTTGAGAGCATGCTCGCAGCAAATTCACTATGGAAGGCATGGAGCGCCCTGCCATTCTCGCTGTGTTAGTGCCCATAAGGAAGCATGACAGTGTTAAATAGTTCGTTTTGCTTGGGAAATTCCGTGTGCTTCAGTTTTAGAGCTTCGTTCAATCAACAACATGAGCACTGACCTCATCACTTCGGTTTAATCTACCGCTAATGAGATCAAAATCTCGTTAACTTTCATGGAGGTATTTGTTCCACGAGGCTCGAAAAACTCACCACACACAATATTTAGTATAATATTAAAGCAATTGTTTTTAAGAAATCACCGCAGAACATAGAATAAAATATTGTTGTTATCAACTTTGTTGTTGAAAGATTGTTTTTTGTTGAATTCCGCAACTAAATTTTGTATTTTCATTCATTCGGGATTGACCTCCAGTTAGTCATATTTAAATGTAAATGCTTTACACACAACAAGTCGTATTTTAAATATCTGTCAAACTATGACACATGTAGATACACATGTCCCTCAGGCCTAAGTCGGCTCTCTATTGTTCTTAGCCACAATTTAGCTCACATATAATGATATTTTAGGATATACAAAACGAAGTCACCCGTTCTTCAGAATTGTTTAATTAACCTCAAATATATTTTTACGACCGAACGCTTCATGATTTAGAACTGCTCGGTGGTTTGTAGATGTGGAGTTTTCGAAGGCGCCGGAAGTCTAGCTACGGTGTTTGTGGACTAGCCGAAACAAGACCAAGCGATCTTGACCAAATATGCCTCCCCCCCCCCCCGCCTTTGATATTATCGATAGACCGAACATTGCCATTCCATTTATATATATATATATTATCGTATCTGAGTTCTCATCTTGTGAAGCCGATACTTTCACCCTATTTTTGTGCAAAGTCTAAGAAGAAGCCGATTGAGCTGATCGCACCATCCAGTGTGCCCCTGTTAATAGATTGAGACTACCGCAAGTTACATTCATCTACCGTTGAGCTTGATAATACGTGTCCCAATTTAAATGCAGTTTTTTAGAACTCCCAAAAGCAAGAGAAACCCGAACAACATTGTGACATATGTAACATCATGTATCGGTGATAAATTAACAGCTGTCTCCTAACCTTATTTCCCTCCTCGCAGGCCTTATTCAGGAAGGCTTCTGCATTCCTTCTAGAGGCCACAAAGGGCAAATTTTACTTCAAGAGCGTCATGATCAGCGTCCCCATGAGCTGGCCGAAAAAGAGGGGGCGAAAAGAGGTCTGGGAGGATCCGTTTGACAAAGCTGACGTCCAGGTGGTGTCCGGTTTGACAGAACCGGACACTCTGAATCCGGCCCGCTCTTTCCCCGAAGATTTTAACCCGGTCCGCTTGCCAGCCGAGTTCCTCCGCAATCTGAATTCTACATCAACCAAGAAGTTCGGGAAACCAGGTTAGTGACTGGACCGCTGCAAACAGTGGGTGTTAACGAGGACGAACGTGCTTCTTAGACATAAGCGTCTGTCCATACTCGGTTTTGCAACTATGGAACCATGCCACCCTATGCTTGACGTCAGGAAGGTGAGCTAGCGAGACGAGAAACACTATATTTCGTTTCAGCTTAAGTACAGACGAAGCTGACGCTGCGAGTCAATGGAAGCCATCATGCAGCATCAAACGTGCAAGTCACTGGGAATTGTATGTGTATGATTGATACAGCGATGATAGAACACGTACAGGAACAAGAGGAACAGCATAATGATGCGATTTTGACGGTGTCTGATTGATCCCGTCAGTTCGTTCGTAGCACTCGGCTGCGTCTGGAACTAAGGTGAAATAGAAGTATAGTCACTCTTCAGTGGTGGCGCTAGCTGGCAGTCGAACGAAGCTTGCGCATTCAAGGCTTGTACGTGACGTAATTGCACCATGCTGTTAGTTATTCAGTAAAGGGTTGAATGCATCAATATTTGTACTTTCTCTCTCGTGTTCCCCCGTGTCGTTCTCCTGTTTTGACGCCACCTCAATTTACAACGACGTCTTGAGTATGATGAACCCTAGTTGAATTCATGGAAATAAGAGGAATGGCACAGACTGTCAATTTTGACGGTGTTGGTTGAAGGACGCTGTGATTACAAGCCTGGTGACGTTAGGTTTCTGGGACGATAATTCGACAAACCACGAACTTGGGGATTTGCCGCGGTTCTACTGCTGTGATGTTCAACAAGAAAGAAGGGATCGGTCGTTTTACAGAAGTAATTAAAAAATATCCTCCAGTACGTATCTCGGTATCCGGTCATTTAGGTAACAATTCCTGGACAATTGGTAATAAATATTTAATTAACGTTACAAGAGGCGGTGCTACGGTGGGGAATGTTTGTCTTCTTATATGACAGGAAGTTTAGAAAGACGTAAATTGTAACAAAAAGAAAACAGCTCATACCGCCGCTTTAACAAACAAGAAAAAAAGACTCAGCTTGTGTGCACTATGGATTTGACGGTGTCATGTGAATCCTTCCAATGATCATCGCCGGCATTCGTCAGGCAGCTTATTGTCCGCCTGTGCGGAACACAGGGAGCGCTTCTTTAGCTATCATTATCGTCGTTTGTGGCGTAGCGGGTAGGGGAGACCGCGCGGACGGCGAAGACCCTCTACTCATCGGTTCTTTCATGCGTTGATTGGGTATCGCGAGAAGACCAGATTCACGCGCTGTGTTTAATTCTTCGGGGAATATTTGTGGTATGACTTTTTTCGCAGCTTGGAGACGTAACACGCGTAGTAGTGCTAAGCAAACACTTACGGGCGCTGCTGCATTGTTGCAGGGGCTGGAGGTGGTAAACATTTCGCTACCCTAGAACTAAAGCGCTGGATAATAAAATTAGAATATCCAGTGCTTTACCCCAATAAAAACCTACTACAGTGAATAGGGTGTAATTTTTTTTATCTCAGCGAGTGGATACTGAGGAAGAAATAATTCTTCATGTTGAAATTGGGACATCCGATCCAAACTCAACTGCTTCTAGTTTGTGAAGTAAACATTCCAATGAAAGCGACCTCGTGCACCTTGGTGGCTTCATTGCCCTATCTGGGTACTGGTTCCTTATTACTTCCAAGTTGATTCTGTTGTGTCATGGCGCCGCAACGCGCCGCTATCGTGCGCCCTGGAAAATCTAGATAAGCGCGGAACTCGAGAGAATAAAGATTATTCCGTTCCCTGGCACCTGGCTGGTTGCCTGTCTCATGCTACATCAGATTCCTTTTTTTTTTTTCATTTTGCAAACCAGTCAACGATTGTTCTTAAATAACTGACTAGACAGACGGTGGCTGGTGGGTGAGTACTTATTTTCCCGCCCAGCGCGCAACGTGCGAAACCACCTCCGCGTTCGACAACCGCTAGATCTACGAGGGAAAGTCAATAAATAACAAAAGGCTATTTAAAAAAAAACGATGTGGGATACCAACATTTTTTATTTATCAACACATCCTCCCTCAACATTGAAACATTTATCCCATCTATTTAACAGTGCCCCAACACCTGCAGCGTAAAACTCTTTGGGCTGCCGTTTCCGCCACGTGCCTACCCGCCGCACTGTAGCTCCTGTAGCAATCTCAGCAGGACGACCAGTTCGCTCCTCGTCAACAACATCTGACCGCCCTGGAGAGAATTTTTCAACCCATTTGTGCATCGCTTTCCGCGATAGACGCTTCTCATCTAAAAAAGAGAAACATTTCCTTGTGAATATCTGTTGCAAGATGCCCTTTTCACCCCAGAAAACGCACAACAGAACCCCGCACTTCTAGCGCACATTCATCGAGCGCAGAGGTCATGTTAAATCTGTGCTGCGGAAACGTGCGACTGTTCGTTACTGCGCAGTAAATATCATTGGGCTGGATTGTTTTACTGCCTTTTGACATATTTGGAAACCAGTCACTACTTATGTCAGATAGTTTATATCAGTTTGTGTCTTACTGACTCTCCCTCAAATTCGCTGTTTCTCGCGTGAGTTGAAGCGTGGTGGCGCCAGTGCGCAAATAGCCCCCAACCACTTCCGGTTCTGAACTAGACGGTGGGTTTTCGCAGTATTTGGGAAATGAAATATGCATCATATCCTCTGGAAATGGGCAAATATAGCACTCTCAGACCTAATTCATTCTTATGATAAAATAATGATCAGTAAAAAATTAGAATGTATATACGTGAAACGGAAGTGTGCCGGGGTTACCCAATAGATGGAGACCGAGTTTGGTGCCAAACAAAAAATGGCAAAAAGAATGTCGGTGACACATTTAAAAAATAAGGTGTACACCTCTTAGGGACCATGACCGTTTATGTGCTTCTTTTTCCGGACTTAAAAATCGTTAAAAAATTGTGGTGCTCCACTCAGCGAGAACTTTCAAATTTATAACCACTCAATAGCAATATTTTCAACAAAAAAAAACAGATTAGGCAATTGCCTTAATTTGTCGGGCCAAGCTTGGAAATTAAAAAACTTGTTAAAATTTTAGTTCTTTTTTTTTTTGCAGAATCTTTTGATGTGGCAAGGTTTTCTTAGCCGCACATTCGGTGCGGGAGACTGAAAGTGCTACGTCAAAAGAATAGCAATCCCTTGGACTTGGTCGGCACGGTACAGTATTAATGCTAGCCAGCAACTGAACAATCACACTTGAAGGGACGCGTTGGTAGCGACAAACTCCTTTAGCCTAAACAAGTGTGCGGCGCTACGCTAGAGAACAGCGTACACGTGCACGGGCTGATTGGACGTTATTGGACTGGTGACTGCAGAACAAACATTTGTACAGCCGTCCCTTCAGATCCCAGAAAACAAGAATTAAAAACGACGTGACGCACGGGAGATGTCATGTTGTTGTAGTCTTATCTGTGAACATTTTATAGATTGTATATATAAAGAGCTACTTGGGGATGCTGTAATTCGGTAAAAGAAACTCCTCAGAACGTCATACATTTTGATGTGATATCAACCCTCTTATAAATTGGCATAGATGCGAAGTAACAGAATAACTCTACGATTTCTTAGTGCGTTCACTCATATCACACTCCTGACAGGAGTACACGCGAGGTGGTGCTAAATGCCCATTTTATGATGCCATGCTTCAGTATGGCGTCAGAATTATTGGCTTAATTTTATAGGGCGACCTGCAAAATATTTTTCAAACAGGTTGAAAATCCTCCTCACCACCCTTCTATTTTCCCTCTCCCACTCTTTACTTGACAGGGAGAGAGGGGATCCTTTTGTTGTAGCATCTTGCGGCTGAAAGAACAGGGATCAGCTCCCGGCTTATCCGGCCCCAGGATCCAGCAACAAAAGGAGTCGTCCCGCCGTCAAGATACCAGTGGGAAAGGGGAAATGGGGAGTGTAGAGAGGACAATTTTTAACCTTGTTGAAAAAATATTTTACAGATTGGCTTTAGCTTCTCTTCCTCTGACCCTGAAAGCCTTCGTATGGTATTTAGGCTGGCGAACTTTAATAGCCTTTAGGGTATTTAAAACATCTTTCGAAGTCGGAAACATCTCGTATTCGGCCGCCGTGTGAAGTATTCAGATTTGTGCCCCTTACTGGAAAAAGTGTAATGGAATACAATTACAAGTTACAGAGCTTCAAATGCAATAAATTAATTACAAATTACTTTCGCTCCAAAGTAACTGATTACCTTACTCGTTACGTTACAAATTACTTTCACGTTACCTTTCCCGTACACTTATAAGGAAAGCAATAGAAACAATTTTGATGTTTGGAAAAAAACATGTTCTGCAACACTGCTTTCCATTGCTCACTCACTCGCATTTTGGTAGTTCTTGTAAAAATAAAACAGTGTATTTAAGGGAAAGAATGTAGGTGCACTCCGTTCACCTGTAAGCTGACAATGCAGCGAAAGCTGCAACGACACCCGCAATCTCGCTAGCTTACGGCGACCGGAAATGATCCGCTGGATTCTGCAGACCGAGCTAGCGGTGCGCAAGCTCAGTAGCAGCGTGTGCCTCCGCTAGGGAGTCGGAGGTAAGGAACCGATTTACGAAAGCTCCCATTTGAGACGGGCCTTTCAAGCTTGAGCACAACGTCTCATAGCTCAATACCACCTCGAAGTCAAGGCATGCGCGTTTCCTCCTTTAATCGTCATCGCTAAAAGTAGAGTTCCTGTATAGGCTCCCTACGGGGCCAGAGTTGCATGTTCATCCCCGTAGCGCCGTCTTCCCTGCACGGCATGTTGATCCTGCTCCTGACGCGACTGAATTCGGCGAATAGCGGCGCCGCGCGTTCGAGGCGCGCGGCGCGCTCAAAAGCAGGGGTACGCACGGCGGGGCGCGTGCAACGTCTACTTTCCTGCACGGCACTTGATCCGGTTCCTCACGTGATCGTATCTCGCCGAATAGCGGCGCGGCTGCACTGGAAAATAGACGCAACCGGCCCCGTGGAGCCTATGGACGTTTGCAAACATGGCGTCCGATCGGCCCCATACGTGCAAGCACGTGCAGAGTGCGCGTGAACGTCGCTTTGGCAGGCTTGCAAATGCACGTGGTAGCTCACCCGATCGGCAGCATGGCGGCGGCCAGATGCCTTGTTTGCAATCGTCGATACAAAACTCTAACTAGGAGATCCCCTCAGCGCCCCTAGGTAGCCCGGATGAGGCATCATCAGTCTGCTACATGCGTCGGCGACATCGTCTGCTACATGCCTGCTTCAGTGGTCATGCTCAGGACGAGCTCACATTAATAGGCTGCTAGGACCGGCAGTCTTGATGGTGTCGAAAGCACGTTGCAAATGAACTGTGGTAGCTCGCCATCAGCTCGCGCTTTGTAGTCGCGCGCGCAGCAATGGCCGCCAGTGAATGTGACGCAGTTGTGACCAGGCCCCTACTCTCGTCAAGCATCAGCCTTGTTTGCCGCTTGGGGCGGGTTGGGGATTTACTAACCAAACGTCACCGCAGGCCTTGTCTTCTAGCTGGTATTGCAATGCTGCGGTCTCGTGCCTGTAGCTTTGAAGCACTGTCAGCTTACACATGAACTGAGTCTAGTTGCATGCAGTACAGTAACATGCAGGGGCGTGAGCGCTCATTTTCTAGCTTTGGTCGAGCGGGCGGTCGCACACTTATATTGATCATGTTTTTGTATTATGTTCATATCTCTTAAAAAGTAACGGGTAATTAAAGTAACCTGTTACCAATACTTTGTAATGAAATTACATTACAAATTAATGCCGCAATAAAGTAACGTGGCAATTACAAAATTACTCCAAAAGGTAACGGATTACTTCCTAAGTCTGGAAGTATTTATTAGGGCCGCCGTAACTGAGCGACTTTCTTTACTTAAGCGGAAGATGAAAACGAGCTTTCGCTGGCTTTTAATACCGTCAAACATGTTGTTCATGAAGACCAGAAATTACTTTACCCACATACTCGTTACTGGTTGCGGCTTTCATCTTCTGTGTGGAATGCATTTGACCTGTAAGCATTTTGATGTAATTTGCTTGATTCCGTTCTTCAGAGTACCACCTTATACACCACTGGGCCAACCACCGATATGGAGTCTTTTCGGAACACGCCACTACTCCTGACAAGCAGGTCTACTGCAGTCACGGCAAAGTAAGCACGCAACATACCGGAATTCTTTTAAGGCGTCAATTGTATGAAAGGAATACGTCAACGAAATTCGAAACATGCTCGTCGTGTTCAGATATACACCGACTATGATCCACAATATCCGTAAATGACAATCGCACGTTTGTATTTTGAGCCTGCATGGTGGCTGTATTTTCTTGTATAAACGGACCACTCTGGCAATCGCTCGTAGAGCAGCCGGTGGAGAGCACGTGACATCCAGCACAATTGTGTGACGTGGTTTGCCTCGGGACGAGCAAGACTGTGGCGAGGCTGACGTCGACAAGACGACTGCAAGCAGGCTATCTGTCCGCCGCCATGTCTCTGTTCGTGTGGGCAAGTGCGTCCAATGACAAGCTTGCCAAAGCTGCGTTCACGCGCACGCTCTTTAGGCGAGACAGGCATCGTCACTACTTGTCATTGTTTCTAGACGGAAATTACAAACGAGGCTCTAGCGACATCTATTAGGAGTCATTTCCTAATCGCTTAATTCGTTTTAAAAATACTTGTTGTGTCTTTTTCAACAAGAGATCGATGTGCCGGCTGTGATACCGCAACCTTGAACACGCATAGACCAAGAAATAAGCGCCGAACTTTCGCTCTAGTATCCCTCTAATGAGATAATGAAGGGAAGGCTGACGGCGGAAAATTGGACAACCCTTTCTCTTTGGTGATACGAAGTTATCCAAAACATTCCGGATGACAAGGTCGTATATTTTGGATTCTCTACGTCAGCGACCAGAGTCCAGCGATGGACACATATTGAACATGAGTGCGGTGTGAGTGTTCAGCAGGGAACCTGGTGTTCAATCCATGAGCGCTTCAAATTTAAAAAAAATGAACGGCAGCGCGCCATACTGCCGAAATATAAGCAAATTGTGGTATTGCTACAGCAAACATGCGACGCATTGTCGAACGCTCAAACTCCTTTATAACATAAAACTAGAGGAAGGGTTATAGGAGTTGTACATGCGTGTTGGAAACTGACACTTGTTTGACTAGAAAACAAAAATAGGTTTGCAGTATTTATTTAAAAATTGATAACAAAAAGAGTTGGCGTTTTGCACCGGACACATATTGCCGCCTTGTATTCTCGAAGTCGGCTTGTCTTGCTTTCCCTGCGTCGAAAATTGAGAATACATTTAGTGTAACCTTTGAATAAAATTGATGTTTCGAAAATGGAGCGTTTTAGTAGGTCGTTCCCAAGACTCAGACAACGACCCCCACAAAACAGTGTTGCCGCGACATGAGAATTTTTCAAAAATCGTTTGTTGTAATTGATAGGAAAATACGTTCCCGTTAAAATAATACGTGCAAAAGCAATGAATGATAAGCCCTGGATGACAGCTGCCGTAAAAGAGGTAATAAAAAAGCGCAGACGTGGGTATAAGAATTATAAATTACACCAATGCATATTGGCAGCCGCAGAGCTAGAGAAACTGAATGTAAACTATAAGGGAGCTATTACCACTGCAAAACGCGAGTATTTTGATAAACTTTCCGATGGCATGCGACTTAGTAGCAAGGAATTTGGGAAATACCTCAAAAAGACGCGTAAGGAGAACATGGGAATTCCAAATATATTATACCTTGGGGAAGTAATTGAAGAAAGTTACAAAAAATCAAGCTGTTTTAATACATACTTCCAGTCTATTTTTGCCTCCAGCGTCAGAACTCATTCTTACCCCCTCTCAATGAACAAACTTGTGAATCAAATGTCCGGTCGTCATCAGTGTAGAAGGGATAAAGAAGTGCTTAGATGAGCTTGATATTAAAAAGGCTGTAGGTCCCGATGGTTTGTCACCGAGAGTCTTAAAATTATGCTCATTTGTTGTGTCTCGCTACTTGGGGATTATTTTTTGTAAATCGCTAGAACAAAGTGTACTCCCAGGTCAATGGAAGAAGACGTGTGTTACGCCAATCCATAAGCACGGATCAAAACACAATGTAGAGAATTATCGCCCTATATCACTGAGCTGCATATGTTGCAAGATTTTAGAGCATATTGTTTATAGTAATGTTGTGAGGCACCTCAATACAAATAGATATTTCTCTTCTACTCAACATGGCTTTAGAAAGGGCCTCTCTTGCGCCACACAGCTCGTAGAACTTTATCATGACTTGGTTTCAACTGCTGAGGGGGAGGAGAAACGCACGCCATCTTTCTTGATTTACGCAAGGCTTTCGATAAAGTGTCTCACTCTTTGCTGCTACACAAACTGAGCTCCCTTAGCCTTGATGAAAACATATACCGTTGGATTGAAAATTACCTTTCTGGGAGAAAGCAGTGTGTCGTCATAAACGGTGCAAGCTCAGATCTTGTTGATGTGACTTCTGGCGTGCCGCAGGGTTCAGTGCTGGGACCCTTTTTATTTCTTGTATTTATTAATGACATATCATCGACCATTAACTCGCCCATAAGGCTGTTTGCGGACGATTGTGTTTTGTACAGCAGGGTAGACAGTGTTGGTGATTCAGCGTTTTTGCAGTCGTACCTAGATAAAATATCGGATTGGTGCAGGATTTGGGAGTTGGGCTTAAATGAGGAAAAGTGTGTGCAAGTCACTTTTGGGAGGAAACGTAACCCTGTCCCATCATGCTATTTTATTGATGATCATAGATTAAGTAATAACACTGATGTTAAATATTTGGGGATTACTTTGTCAAGCACCCTTTCTTTTAATGTTCATGTCACTGAAACTGCTAAGAAAGCCAGCCGCACTTTAAATTTTCTTATTCGAAATTTACGCGGTGCTCCACAGAAACTAAAAGAGACTGCCTATTGCTGTTTGGTAAGACCTACACTGGAATACGCATGTGTTTTGTGGGATCCGCATCAGAAGTACCTTGCAGATAAGTTAGAAAAACTTCAAAACCGTGCGGCGAGATTTGTAACAGGAAATTATAGTAGAAACAATAGCGTAACAGAGACTAAAAATGTACTTGGTTGGGAAACTTTACTGTCAAGGCGCAAAGATTTTCGATTGAGGTTCTTGCTCGCAATTTTAATGATATGACTGGTATTGATAAAAGCAACTACATAAAATTACCTAACTACATTTCAAATCGTGTGGATCATACCAGAAAAATAAGGGAAATTTCTTGTAGAACAGATTATAAGAAGTTTTCATTTTTTCCACGCACAATCGCTCAATGGAACCTGTTACCAGAGTCTTTTTTTATTCGTGACGACGTGGGACCATTTATCTCAGGAAATGGTCTTGATTTTTAATGTTGTTTATGTTCAATGTTTATGTATTTTCTTTATTGACAGCCCAGGTTGTATCTTCAAGTGTTCTGTTTTATTATTTTATTGAGCGTATTAATCCATGGGCTGTACCTGCTATAATGCCGAAGTTTTTCGGCGCTGCAGGTTTGTTTTTCTGGAAATACGTAAATAAAATACTCCACTGACGTCTTTGCGCGTATATTGTATGGCTTTCGAGTATCGTTATCGGAGGTGCCAGAACGACCTGCTAAAGCTCTCTAATGTGGCATTATACCGCAACTGCTTGCCCTATAGCCGATTGCAAAGAAGGCATCTGGCCGCCGCCATGTCTTTACACGTGCGGAAAAGCCCGGGAAATTTCAAGCTTGTCAAAGCATGATCACACGCACTGTTGACTTGCTCGCACCATGGGCTACGAGTCGGCGGCGCCGTGCTTGAAATAGACCATTTGCTGTCTTACCCAAGCATCAAGGAGAACGCAGGGATTGGTGTTCCACGCGCCACACGTGCACGCCTTTCCAGTATAAAAGATTCGAAGTAAATAACTAAAAGAAAGCATTGACGAACGCGCGTGCAAGATGCCATTTGTTTTAGGTTTTTGCTTTGGAAAAGTTACTACTGCTGAGGCCAGCACGTGCGGCGCGTGGAACACCAATCCCGCATTCTCCTTGATGCTTGAGTAAGACAGCAATAGGTCTATTGTCTGTTTTCAGGTTGAATATGGGAGTTCGGTCACATGTAGTTTATGTCTAAAGAAAAAAAGACGATCGCTTTTTTTTTGGCTGGTATAGACCAATTGTATGAAGGGTGTCATTCTCTGAACGCCATATTTGAGCGCACTCTTCGTGTGGCATGCTCATAACGTGCTCACACTTGTAGGTTCCCAAGACCGGCTATCACGATGGTGTGGAATACACGTTGCAAAAACGCCGAGGAAGCTCGCCGTTGGAACGCGCTGAGCAGCTACGCACACAGCTATGGCCGCCATTGAATACCCTCCTTAAAACCACTAGCGCAGCCTATAAGTCCTGTTAGATTACGCTGCACTCTCGGTAGTCTCGAAAATTGAATATTTATTTTTATTTCGCCCTTTTTCATCTGCAGAGGCAAGCCACAAGGTGCACTGAGGAAATTGGAGTGAACATGAGCGAAATCTCTGGGTCGCATTGTCAAAAAGATGACACCTGTATGAACGAGGAGAACGAATGCAACGTCACCTTCTTCCAGGCCAACCCACCGGCTAAAGCATCCATCATGTTTTTACCATACATAGATGGGGTAACTTGAACGCTGTCTTCTCGGTCGACGGTTCCCGAAGCTTGCGGTGCCTGCTTTTCGCGTTCTCGTTGAGAATCTAGACTTACGCTCTCAAAAAGGACCATCCAAATTTTTAACGCGGAATGTGTTAATCATCTGGATTTCGTAGTAAAGTGTAACACTCAAATGTGACAAAAAAAGCCCTAAAAACAGGCCAAGGAAGCATAGGCATAGATAGCCCGTTGAAAGCGATGCATGAGCGTCATAGTATTTGCAGGGCATAATGAGTCATAAGATTTCATATAGATTGGTAACTAGGAACTAACAACCGAAAGCAAAGGTATTCAACTAGGAGCACAGCGAGAATCAAACACCGGACCATGCGATCCGCAGTCCGATATCTTTACTCGACGCCACAGGTATAGACGAACGAGCGCGGATGCTACTAGACTAAGTGTGACTTATCACTCGTCGGTCGCTTGTGTAAGCAGGCGACTCTCCGCGGCGACTGATAGCTAGTTCAGCAAACTTCGTCCGCACGTGAGTCATACTTAGTACGCAGGAAACCGTCGGCTGCTATTCATAATTCCCGCATATTTAAAAGAGTAACTAAAGAAGTCCTTGAAAAAAGAAAAAAAACGAGTTAAAGGTGAATTTAAAAGTATTTTTTATCCAGTGAACCTGAATATCACGTTCGTTTTCTCCGAAGATGTAACTAAACGCGAGAAAACGCAAAAGACCTCCGACCCGTCGTTACGTCATTAAATGATATTTCGGCCACCAAGCGGGTGTCGCTCATGTGGACAGCACGTGCAGTTGCAAGCCTTGCCAGGTATATTCCTCCACAGTAACACCAGTCGTGAATCTTTTTTCTTTCTGACCTCGTTGATAGTAGCAAGAGTGCGCGTGCATAGCTTTGATAGGCGCTGTAGATCCGCGAGAGCGGAGATTCTGAAAACTCCTTTTATGACGTAGCGCTTCGCGAAGGAGGGGCTTCAGCGGTACTTTGGAAATTATTTTCTGCAGCCTTCGTGCGCCAAATTGAAAAATAATCTCAATACTCGTTAGTCATGGAGGCCAAATGAAGACGATGTTAGGTACAAAAAGTTAGGGCGCGAACAAGCTGGTGAAGGTTTAACATTTCAGACAAAGCCCCGAGACGGGGGAAGGAAGGACGACACAGAACGATTTAAGTGGTTTTTACTCAAATGCAGAACCCTTTAATTTCCCCTTCACTATTTATTTTCTTTAATTCAGATTCCCTTCAGTTCAGTTAGAGGCAACAGTAGTCCATTGGACTTATTCCGTAAGAGGGCGTCAGTGTCGACTCATTCTTAGTTCAACATAATTATACTTAAATCCTATCGCTGCAGACACTACAATTCGATGGAGCAAATCAAGGAGTGACACAATTACATAAGGACGCCTAAGCTACGCCTTTAAGGGTGGAACGCGATAACGAAACATACTGCGCCATATATATATATATTTATATAGGTGAGGCAGAGTAGTTTGAGAACAATGGACCGAGAAAATGTAATAAGTCAGAGATCCCTACTTGCGGAGTTGCTATGCTAGGAGGTTATTGTATGTATTACGACAGTTTTAAGCCGAGAGGCTCGGCTTCGTAATACATACAATAAACTCCAAGCATAGCAACTCCACGAAGTATGGATCTCTGACTTTATATATATATATATATATATATATATATATATATATATATATATATATATATATATATATATATATATATATATATATATATATATATATATATATATATATATGTGTATATGAAATAGGACAGTAAAATCGGTGAAAACAGCAACAACGAACGATTTATATATATATATATATATATATATATATATATATATATATATATTATTATTAAAGATGTATATGGCAGGTTTTCTTTTTTAGAGAGACGGGAAACACGCATGCGTTTACATTTAGTAACGTTAAGCTTCATTAGCAATTGAGCGCACCAGGAAGAAACTGCGCCAAGGTCTGACTGTAGTATAGCACAATCTTGGCCATTAGTTGTCACGCGATACAGTACACAGTCAGCCGCGCACAATTTAATAGAGGACACAATTTGCGATGGGAGGTCTTCAATGTAGACAAGAAACAAGAGAGGCCCCAGGACATATTCCTGTGGTACCCCGGACGTTACATGAGTAATGGAAGAATTATGCTCATTGACAGAAACATATTGTGAGCGGTTAGATAAAAAACAATTAATCCAGCCCAAGATGTTAGGATCAATGTTAAGTTTACTCAGTTTTGAGAGAAGTAGGTCGTGCAAGACAGAGTCGAAAGCCTTAGCAAAATCTAAGAAAATGCAGTCAACTATTAGTCCAGCCTCAATAGCAACTAACAGGTCATTAGTAACCGATAAGAGCTGTGTTGCACAAGAAAACAACCTTCGGAGCCCTTGTTGACAATTAGTAAAAAAAGGGTTGGACTCGAAAAAGGGCAACAAGGTGCGAGTAAATGATATGTTTAAGTAATTTACACGGCACACTAGTTAATGATATGGGCCTGTAGTTAAATGGGGAGTTAGCAGTACCTGATTAATGCAAAAGGAACCACCTTCCCTACTTCCCAATCGTCGGGCAACGTGCAACACTGCAAGGAACTGTGAAAAAAATTGACCGCATCTCCACGTGGTGAATGATGTTGATTGGGGCGAAGCTCTGGTGGTGCTTGTCTGCGTAGACGCCAAGCCGCAGCATGCCGAGCCTTTCGTTCGTTTTCATCCATGTCAGAAAGAAAATGTGTGGTATGGAACGTGGTTATATACGCATTTGAGCATTTGACTGCAGCGCCCTCTCGTCTATAAACGTTGAGCCAATACGTGCAAAGTTTAACGCAATTATATACACATTTGACCGCAGCGCCCTCTCCTGTATAGACGTTGGGCGGCTACATGCAACGTTTCATCCATGACGTCCCCAGCTCTTGAGTTACTACGACATCTCAGAGTCCCCTACTCGTCCCACAGTCGTGGCCGAGTGGTTAAGGCGATGGACTAGAAATCCATGGGGCCTCCCCGCACAGGTTCGAATCCTGTCGACTGCGCAAACATATTTTTTCATCATTTTTCATCCTTTTTTTTTCATCTTTTTTTTTGCCCTACACGAGCACGTGAGCATGTGAGCTCACGAGCAGGAGCACGAGCACCGGACGCCGGACGGACATACGGACATGGCTAGCCCCTAAAGAGCTTCGCCCATAAAAAGTTCTAAAAGAATCAAAGATAAATGGGTGGCGGTGCTCTTCAGGAACTTTTGAATAATGCCGTCAATCCCAGCACACGCGAAAATTTTCAGCTTCTGTATCAAACAGTAGTATATATACATATATATATATATATATATATATATATATATATATATATATATATATATATATATATATATATATATATATATATATATATATATATATATATATATATATAAAGTTATTTTGTTGGTGATTTTCTTTCACATCCTATATATTTGCGACCTCACACCCCTGCTTACATGTTCGCCATGAATGAAACACGAATAAATATTGCACGTAAGGCATTTTGTAGAGGACTACCTCAACACTAGAATCACAGCTGCGAGAGACCCGACAAGCATATTTATGTAGTATAGCAGCTGGAATTTCACATCGCAACCATATCGGCGAAGATGCTAAGTTGGCATCTGTTCCTAAGCTAACAATGCAGGCGAAGCAAGACCACACTCATCGGTGACCCATGTATAGTAGTGGATGGAGATCGGCGAATATAGGCCAGTTTCTGCTCCAGCAGTTTTGTCTCATATGGGCCTGAAGCTGGTACACGTGTTTATTCTTTTCCGATGGACATCGTGTTGTACCAGCAACTGTGTAAGCGTGTTGGCACACCGTAAATTTTAAGAAAAAAAACTTAAAATTACACGCATTAGAGGTTTAGCTGTAGACGCACCTGAAGAAGAATAATTACGAAGTAGTTTAAACTTAATAGAACCGCGTTATGTTTATTAGAAGCAGCTCATGTGCTTCCCTCGCTGGGGCCCTTAATGGGAGCTGACGAGTTTGGAGGCGCATTACAGCAAGCACAACACCCACTCCGGCTAATAACACACTCTGGAACGTAAAACAATAAATTAACTATTAATGATACCACAAAGTTAAAGTGAACTATGGTTCAATTGCAGCCTACTGGGGCTTATAAAGAAATGCAAGCCTGCTTACGCGCTGCATAAAAAGAAAGGGTGCAGCACTAAAACTTACTGAATAGAGAGTGCCAACATCACCAAAAATACTTCTTTATTAAACAAAAGAGAACGAATCTCATCGACGCATCATCATAACGATAGAGCAAGCCAAAAAATATTTCCTCAAATCACTGGAAAAAGCATAACAATAATTATTTTGAACTGTCTTAAAAGTTTTTTTCTTTCAGTAATAACTTTAAAATAGCCGGCCTGAATACTTTCTTTGACGTTTTTCTTCAAGTATATTCGAATAGATTTATACCACGACCATACACTCTAAGAAATGCCTGCGCTTATATTTTCCCACAAAACACTCAAAGAGCCATTCTCGATGATCTACGAAATCAGCGCAGCGAATGATGCGGCGGAACATCCTTTTAGACCTAAAAATGAAGACTGCACTGTGGCATTACGCAATAAAAAAATGTCATGCTTGCATTGCGTAATGCTACAGCGCAGACTTATTTTATAGGTCTAAACGGATGTTCCGCCTCATCATTCGCTGAGTTGATTTCGTAGATTGCAGAGATTCGCTCTTTGAGTGTTTTCTGGGTAATTAGAAGCGCAGGCATTTCTTACAGTGTACCAATACCTGAGCTTTATAATCGGGCGTAATTTGGTAAGATTTAGTTTTAAATGCGCACGGGGTCAGCTCTTAGTGTCTTCGTGTTCGAGCCTCGAAATGTGGCCTCAACAGAACCTGCAGTGCGGGAAGCGTGCGGTCACCGATAGCACTTACCGCGTGAAATCAGCGACTGCTCTTGGTGCGGGGACATTCTTCAGTGTGCGATCGGCGACAGCAGAGGAGACTGAAGGAACTATGGAGGCTCTCGGTTGCGGGTCTTGCGTGCCACCAAATCGACGCGGGAGCGGCAAGGGCGGGCGCCGCAATAGGCGAACAAGGAGGACCAGGTGTCGCGATGGCAGAGCGAGAGCGCCGAGCAACAGGAAGCCAGTCGTCATTACGAAGCGCCCGACCGGCAGTCCATACGCCGTTTGACGGGTAATTTGTCCGGT
This sequence comes from Ixodes ricinus, assembly GCA_037355805.1. Classification (NCBI taxonomy): domain Eukaryota; kingdom Metazoa; phylum Arthropoda; class Arachnida; order Ixodida; family Ixodidae; genus Ixodes; species Ixodes ricinus. Next base: position 40,535 of record JAZHYW010003061.1, read on the forward strand.
GCGGTTTCGTAAGCATCCGCCCGAACCCACAAAATGTGGGTTCGCGCGGATGTGAGAAAAGAGAAACACCAGGGAGACAACAAATATTTATTTTATATTGAAAAACAACTCAAAAGAAAACACAGACACAAAGATGAGTAGAAGATGTGTACGGGACGATCACTGACTGACAACTGAAAGTTTTTTTGAAGATCTTCGCCTTTTCCTGAATTCTTCTTCTTCTTTTTTTTTTTCTTTTCAGATATCCCAGTTCTGCGACAACGACACTCACAACCCCGATGCTCTTAATCTACAGAACGATCGCTATGGAGGACGGTCCACCTGGGATGTGATAACGAAACACGATGACTTTGTACGGTGAGATCTGTTCAAGTAACTCGGTACTATGCGAACAAACGACCACACTTACACACCAGCCCGTGCCCGTTACGTCATGCCAAGACGCTGGCTATGGCTTCTTAACGCACTATGCGCATATATATGCCGTTCAAAAATTAACGTTTTTTCGCGCATGCCTCTTGTTCACAGGTGATGCGAGCCAACGCGCTTGCGTAAAGAAGCAGCACCTAATGGTCCTTTTTTTCCAGAAAGAGTTCTGCGCATGCGCGAGATCCCGACGCCCAGCGGCGAACGCTCGAAATACTTCCGCTTGATCCGGTGGTCGATCGGTGGAAGTGGAAGAACGCTACAAGTTATCGAGTTGTCGCGTCGGCCGGGGTCCCGCGAACATCGCTTTGACCTACCTAGAGTCGCTGAATGTTCCCACAGCACCGCAATTCGCAGTCTCGATGGCGCCAAAAAGGCGGCTCAATCATTTTTCTTATTGTGGTCAATAATGCCAGACTATCGCATTCGGTAGCGTCCGCTTTTATTGTTCATTTTTTGGCTTTGATGGGGCATTTTGGCGCCGAACCATATACGTTGAAAGGGGTTTCACAAAGAAAATTTTATTCACATATGCACAGGTTGTAGAAGTTGTACGTCGGCACACATACTATATATAAGAACTATAACATAATCCGAGAAGAAATCATTCGACTCGTAAAATGGCACGTGGCATGCAGGCCACACCGGCTTTTATTCAAGACGGCACATTTAAACGCAGTGGAGCTTCGACTCTTAATCAGCAGAATAGAGTAGTGGGAGGACAGTAGAACACAATTGCCGCTTACTACAAAGGAAACGTGAGTGCCATCGACTTAGGAACTGCAGCTTCCCGAGCTCCCACAGCTCTTTCTCTAGGCCGTCAGCTAATCGTTCCTGCAGCGTTCTGAGCATTAGAAGCAGGAGACTGAACCGCCTGAGCTGCACCATAGCTCCATTCCTATGTCCCCAGACGACTTGTCGCATAAGGGCCAGAAGACGTCTGATGAAGCGATGGCGCTCACTTCCTCGTGTGCTAAAACACACGCTGAAAGCTAGCGACACCAGGCCAAGAAAGGTGCGCGCCACAACACGGGCCACGAAAACATGATCGTTACTTTCAGGGGAGGCACATTTGGGACAAGTGTCGTTCGCGGTGACGCCCCAGCATAGTAAGTGAACTGTACTTGGAGGGCAGGACGTTCCAGCCATACATCCACCCAGTGTCGTCCGCCCGCGCTCGCACGTCGGCCGACAGCAGATTTCGCCACTGTATTTGAGCGCTTCGCGCCAGGTATTGGGGAGACAGCTGCGCCAAAAAGCGCTACACAGACCCTCGATACGGGCGACTCAAGTAAAATGACGTCGGGCAACTCTCGAGTACCCGGTGTTGCATTGCGGCAATCGAGGCGTAGTACGCCATGGAGTTCTCGGCTGCAGGACACAAATTTCCGAGCCCACGGGGTACGAGTGTACCGCGAGTTTGTCCCAACCAATACAAAACAAGATCTTCTAGAAGGTTTAAAACACACTTTAAAGCTAGAAGTCGCGAGAAAGTAGGCAGACACGGCATTCTCCAGCCACCGCCAGAAAGCGGCAGGCGCAGCGCCGGCCTGGCTACGAGTTTTGTTGTTCCGTATCCCCTCGAGAAAAAAATATAAAGGACATTGCAACCTACGCGCCACTACTGGGGGCAGGAGAGCCAACCTTGGCGGGTGCCACAACTTGACACATAGAACCGATTTGATCAGAAATGACTTGTCACTAAAAGGAAGCTGGAAACCAGAAGCGACTTGTACGCAACTTTTGTCTTGGTTAAATATTTACTCCCAAGCAAGGGGCGCAACAGCGCCTTGTTGAAGAAGTACCCCCAAACCCGTAGAGTTATAACAAAAGGGATGGCATTCGAAGATGCAAATGTAAAAGAACCAGAGCACAGTGCCTTACTCTTTGCGTGGTTAATTGAGTCCCAGGTAGTACGGCTTAGCTTAAAAAAGCAAAGCTCTCAACCGCCAGAAAACTACTAGGATCACGTGAAAACAAAGCCACATCATCGGCGTAGGCGGAGACACATCTTGTGCCAAGCACTGGAAGCGGAAATACCCTGACTGTCTCACTGTCGTGAATCCTCAGCAACAAAGGATCCATTTTTTTCATTTATTTACACTTTAAGGGCCCGTGAAGGATCTAGACTTAAAAAAGAAGCAGGGTTGAAAATTGGGCTAGTTGGTAGCAGTTTATGATAAAATAGAAAGCCCGCAAAAAACAAGGACGAAAAAGAGCGGACACGTACGAGAGGCCAGCACTTACTCGAGAAGATTAGAAGCGGTAAAGGGCGGGGAGGTGGATAATGGAAAAACACATGTGCAGCCATCGAAAGGAACCATCTTCGTGTTTTCCCAAGTTTGAATAAAACTTCAGTTGTCTTCTCTTTTTCGTTCTTCTATTTTCCGCGCTTTCTATTTTATCATTAGGAAAGAAGGAGCAGCGACATAAAGTCCCTAGATAAGAGCTTCCTACAAGGAGCGACATTCTTTGATACGCCAACCGCGCGACGGTGCAGGCTTTAGGAAGCGAGTGGCGGCGCACAGCTGAGGTCTGAACCGAATGCGGCCATTTGGTTTCAGCGGAATGTGCTTTGTCATTTGTATTGGTTGTCGTTACTTGTAAAAGAAGTATCAAGGAACTTTATGGTGACAATATACAACCTTGTCGCATGCCCCAAGAAACAGAAAAAGCATCAGTCAGACGACCGTTAACTGCAAGCTCGCTAAGCATGTCGCGATACAAACTTTCAAGTAACCTCATAAAATAGTCAGAGAAACCAAAAGCAGCGACACCATTATAGAGATAAGGATGCCTAATCCGGTGAAACGGATTTCGACTGGTCGAGAGATATAAAGGCTCCGTTAATCTGTCGAAAGAAAGCATACGCGAACAAGTCCCGCGCCAACGACAGGGAAAAAAACATGAGACGTTTAGAAATCTCGGTAACGCGAAATTAGAGCGCAGCTCTTCAGGAGGAGGAGGAGGGAAAGGGAGGGAGGGAGGGTATGCCCCTCCTTCGTACCCTGCCCTCCTCATTCTCGTCCTACCCTCCTCCTCCTCCTCCTCCTCCTACCTACCTCCTCCCCTCTGTCGTGGCATGGTTGTCACCGCAGCGCTTGCTCGGAGCGGCGCAGCCCTCGATGGTGTGGACAGATTCCGCAGCGGTTGCATCGCGGCGTGTTGCACGCCGCTCCGATGTGGCCCTCTTGACCGCAGCGACCACAGACTAGCCGCATGCCCCGGTACTTGCCCATGACGCGATGCCCAATGACGTTCATGAATTCGGGAATTCCTTTCGTCATTTTCCTGCGGACGACCCTCGTGCCTGTGAACGAGGTGGGACGGTCCTTGTACGTCGGGTGCGAGACCCCGAGCATCTTACCGTGCGCCCCGAGGACTGCTTGAAGTGCGTCGTCTGGGACGTATAGAGGGAGTTGAAAAACCGACACGTTAAGGGTACTTGGACCCACCTGTTCCGCTGGGACCACGACGTTAGCAAGCAGCAGGTCGCCATGCGCTGCCAATTTCTCGGCCACCCTGGAGGAGAGAACTGCGGCGAGGAACTTGCTCCCTCCGTGGTGCTGAAGATGCGTCAAACCGCCTTCTCCAACAAGGGCGTGCAGTGCACTGATGATCTGGTCGACTGGAACCTCGAAGGGCGCCGAGAACAGGAAGGGCTGCACCTTCGATGGTGCAAAGGCCAACTTGACGGACGGCAGGGTTTGGGGGCCCCGGTGACACGGGCGACGAAGGTGGACACGAGTCACAGGGGTGCAATTCACGGTGGCAACTGCCAAACCCAACCACCATCTCGCAAGAGGAAGCGCCGCGAATTACCACCGAGCTTAGGACGCGCGCAGTTCGGGACGCGCTAGCTGACATCATCGGTGGAGCATGGTTCTATAAAAAAATAGTAATTGTGCCGCAAAACCTTGTAAACTAAAAGTTTTATTAACACATCACGCTCCTGTCATTGTGTACCAATCTCCAACAAAGGTTTCTACAAAGAGACCTGGTTTCGTTTGTTTTTACGCAAAAACATGCTTTCTAAATGCTCATGGTGACCACGGTAAAAAAAAATGTTGAGTCGCCATTTTGGCGTTTCGAGCCTCGTCGTTCCTGTACTCTGGGATCATTCAGTGACTCTTGTCACCACTGAGCGTTTATAAAGCACGATTTTGTGTAAAAACAAACGAAAAAGGCTCTTTTATAGCAAACGTTTTGTGCAGATTCGTACAAAATGACAGGAGCTATTAAAATTTACTAATTAATTTTGCAATTAGTGAAAACAAACATGGCTCCACTGAGAAACTTGCTAAGGATCTTCGAAAACCACTAAATTTATTCCTTTAAAAAAAATAAGATTCTTGTTTTCATAAAATTTTAGTTAACAAGGTAGTCTCACCGGTGATTTCAAGTAGCGCGTCCCAACCAGGGCGCGTCCTAACTTCGGTGGTAATTCGCAGCGCGTCCACTTGGGATACGGGGGTTTTCTGAGACCCTTTTCACGGTATATGTTTCGGCGCCAAAATGGCCGATCGAAGCTAAAATATGTCAGCAGATGCTATCGGATGGGGATTCTCCTGTTCCAGAGTATCGCATTCCATTGCGTCCGCTGTGACCAACATTACTTGTGACCGTGGTATTTGATCTTTGACCGGAGCTTTCGGCACCCAGGGACGGCAACCCCCGTTCCCCAAGAGGACACGCCGCGAATTACCACCAAACTTAGGACGCGCTCAGGTCGGGACGCGCTACCTGAAATCACCGGTGAGACAGGGTCGTATAAAAACAATATGAATGGTGCCGCAAATGCTTGCATTCTAAAATTGTAAGAAAACATCACGCTCCTGTCATTTTTTACAAATCTCTAATAGAAGTTTCTATAAAAGAGCCCCTTTTATTTGTTTTTACGCAAAAGCATGCTTTTTAAACGCTCATAGTGATCAGAAAAAAAATGAGCCATCATTTTAGCGGCATCGAGCCCGGGAGTTACGGTACTCTGGGAAGATTCAGTGACTCTACACCTACCCAGACCCGCCTAGACTCCGTATGAACCTCTTGCTTCACCCTCTTCATTGCGATCGTGCATCGTTGGTTTGTAATAGTTTTGCATAAAATGCGCTACGTTGGCAGAATACGTGCCGATCTCGTCGTCGGCACCGGATCTACCAAGTCATGGTTTCTTGGACGCTTGCATCGCAGTTACCGATCTCACCGGTCCCTATGGGTAGTCGTGTGCCTCGTTGCCTGTCGGTTCTCTCCACGAAGTTGATCAAGTGGTGTGAAAACCCCCTGTCCCCTTCGTTCGGACTTCTGGTGTACCGTCCGTGCCATCGGTACAAACCGGAAGGGCATAACAGTTGGTAAAGCAGATGCCTTCAACTACCTCCAGTTTGTACATCCGCTGCCGGGTATCGTCTTTATGTCAAAAATGGCCATTTTAGCAGAAACCGCATTCGCGCACTGCGCATGCTTGGATACCCGTTTGTGCGGATCAAAGCAACTGCGCGCACTATATCCCACAGCCCGCACTGCCATCGTGATGTGGTGTCGGAAATTTGAGTGGCATATATGGCTGACGACGGTACATGCTTTTACGGCTTTACTAGAAAAACAAAAAGAAAAGCTCAAGTGCCGGTTGAAGGGCACGCAAAATCATCTTCGACAAAGAAGGCAGCCATTTAGAACATCCCATTGTTTCTCTCTATTCGAGGAAGCTTAAGATGCAATGATAGCTGACTAGTATAATCTAATCTTTGATTCCTCGCATGGGAATTCTGTTTTTCATCAAGGCGGTTTGCTGGCGTCTGCTTATGCTTAGTTAGCCTTCAGAGTAACTGTTCATCGCCAAGGACAGATGGGGAAAGCCGCTGCAATTGACCCATTTCGAAAGTCACGTGCCGTTTATTCGAAGGTCGAAACCACTGCACAATGGCGGAACAACTGACATTGCGGAACGTGCAAGTCATTCGATAAGATAGCGAACTTTGAAGAGCGGCTAACACTACGAGTCGACGAGTCAATCAAATCAAACTGCGTCGAAGGTGCCACGTCACTGCGGTAGCCAGCTTTTTTCTGTGGGTGTGTTTATGCCTTCCAATCTAACCAAACGCATAAAGTGCGCCGTGACGTTGCGGTTTTTGTCCTCATTTGTGCAGGGATGCCACAGCTGCCCATAGATGGCGTTCTTTTGAAAGACATCTATTATCAATTACATTTCTTTAACAAATTTTTTAATCATTTTAACACTTATGGAACAAGAAATTTTATTATGTTAAATCCAATTATTTCTGACATGTCACGCACTCTCGGCCCTATAGCAGGGCAAAACTTAAATGAAAACAAACGATTGTTTAGAAAATTGAACGGTTTGCTTATCATACGAGCGCTCATATTGTAGCTCAGCTGTCGAATTCCGCCAAAATTACTGAGAAAGAAAGAATAAACTAGCAACGCCCTATTAAACAGCTTGACGAATGATCTGCCCATTATGCTGTTCGACTGCTATCCCCGCAATTGAGGTATTCCTTTTTCTGGGAACTCGGAGGCTGGGCTGAGAAATCGCCTCGCGCATAAGTACAAAAAAAAAAAACAGTTTCAAGAATAGCACAAGGCACGATCTTTTTCCTCTTTGCAGGGCACTCAGGGGACCACAAAACGAGTTTGTATAATTGCGGCAATTTGGGTCACTTGGTTCATGATGGTAGACAAGCGCCGCAAAAAGAGAGGGACAAAACGTTGACGTAAACACTGGCGCCAGTGTTTACGTGAACTTCTTGTTCCTGTCTTTTTTCGGCGCTTGTCTACGAGTTTGTAAAAGAAAGTTCAAATGTTATTTCGTTCCGAATGTTCTTGGTGCTGCATGTTGAATTCCAGGGTGCCAACCCTCTCGGTTAAACGGACCATTAGAACAACATTTTCGAAAGTTCAGCTGGCAGGAAAAAAGGGAAGCGCATCGTGTTTGTTTTGGACTCGTCGACTAGCATGAAGGTAAGCCCTTTCATTATCATACCTCTTATCAGTGTAACAACTGTCAGAAAAAGCAACACTACGGCCCCCTAGCACCACTCGGAGCGAGAGAAGGAAGAGCGCGACAGCTGTCCATAGGAGGAGTGCAGGACGGAGATAGATTGTAATCTGCCTAGCTCGGACACTGTGATTGGCTCACTGGAGCTGCAGCTCTCGTTATCGTCTTAGTTACGGATTATAAAAAAAAGAGTAAATTTAAACTATAACAGGTATTCACTGGACGTCACATATAGAGCGCATGCTAAGAACGAGCTCACATCAATAGGCTGCGCAGATGGGCAATCTTGATAGTGTCAAATTTTACGTTGCAAGAGAACTGTGGAAGCTCGCCCCCAGTGTGCGCTCAGCAGTCGCGCACACAGGCATGGCCGCCAGTGAATACTTCCTATGCGGAGAGCAAGTCGTCTGCTTCTTGCGCAGGCGTTGCGCTGACGTCAGAGAGATGCCGAGTTCTGATTGGTTCTGATTGAAGGATAGAGGGTAGACCTCAAAGCAAGCTGCCTTGAGGTCTATCCATTACCCTTCATTCAGAACCAATCTGGGCTGGGCGTTCTGATGTAACCACAGCACCTGCAAAAGAAGCAGACGAACTTGCGGTCCGCATTGTCACTGGCAGAACGAGAACGGCAGGGCGTCTTTTTCTGATGCCCGAGATCTAGCACGCTCTTGTCGCCCCCTGCCGTGCTTTGGTTGCGCGTGCACGCTGGTGGCTCACAAGACGCCGAGTACGATATTCAAGGTAGAAAGCTCGTTATGGATACTGGAAAGCTGAAGCTCCCTGCCGGTCTCACCGTACCATTGACTATTCGTGACTATAGCAAACTGCAGGATACCAAACGAAAAAACACTGATCTGGCCTGAGCAGCTAGGACATTGACGCTCAGATTCTTGGCACGCAATTAAGGCTGCTCTCCTTCTGCCCTTTCAAACGCTCGTTGGCTCAGCAGAAAGCGCGCATAGCCGTACCCTCCTCTCTACTCACAAAGCCTGGCAGTTCGACGACGGAGCCATAGAGTGCCCGGTCGCTGATTTGGAGCGCGATAATCGGGTAGCACAGAGCATCAGAGCCATTTCTCGAGGAACCTTGACATCAGCGAACAGCTTTTGCAGTGGCGAGGACCCGAAACGTGGTTTTCAAACACGACGAGAAAACAAGCGGTAGCGCGAGGAACGCGAGGAGCACGAGCGGACATTCCATCGCTCGGGAGAAGTGTGTTTAGGCGTCTCGCCAAAGCGGGGCGCCAGTCACGTGGCTCTCCTCGCATTCGTTGACTGCCGCTTCACCATTTCTATTTCGGCGGCCGCTTCTCGTGGCGATCTGTCAGGCGTTGTCAGTATAAAAGAGGGCATAGCGCAGCTTCTCCGGAGCTCTGCAAGGCGTGTGTTCTTTAGAGCCATCATCAGCATCTATAATGTCAAGTGTGTGCACGTGGCATGCAACTCGTATTTTAATTAACACTGCCAAGGCTTAGGCGTGCGACCATGTTGAGACGCGATTCAAGTGGCGCTCAACTCGTGTGCTGGATCTCGCAGCGCGTCGCTTTCACCTGCCTTCGCTAAGATACTATTCACGGTGAGAAGTTCCCTAGGGGTGCTTTTGTTTTCCTTACTATGTGTAGTGAACGTGCTACCCACGCGGTTGATTTAATTTTTATTGTGCATAGAAGCTTGGCACTGCACGTGTTGCGCAAGCGAAGGCCGGTATCCTCACTCTGGGTTGTGAAAAAATTCCACCAGGCGGTGATTCTTAAACTTCTCGCCGCGAATAAAGCGGCTTCTACTAGCCGACCCCGATCATCAGATAACAGTAGGGGAGCTTGTCGCAGAAAACTGCATTGCAACGAAAGGGCCAAGGCCGTCAGTCATGCCAATAACAAAGCCATGGCGAAACAGCGCCCGAGGTACACTCGAGAGAAACTCGAGTGAAACTCGACAAACGACAAAGCGGAAACGGTGGGTAAAATTAAACAAAGATATAACGAAAGAAGCGATTATATCCGAAGTCCCAGCGAGCGAATGACGAGCCCATAAAACCCCTCTCAACCTCATGTTCAGTAACGACTTCTGCACGGGAATAATGATTATGACCGTTTTGCTTAAATCAGTCGCAGACAAACAAAAAAAAAACGTATTTTTGGTTAGGAACGTTATCGAGGCCCGTTTATGACTCGCCTCTATGTTTTCATAACAATGACTGGACGTGCAGTTGGTCTGAAAACAATCACGCGTGCATTTATTCAATACATCTTGCTCGGTTTCAACGTTTCTAGGAAGTGGAACGATTTCAACCGTTATCCCACTTCTTATGAAGGTATGAGTTGTGGTGGCAATACCAGCTTGAAGACGATGCCAGCTATATAGGCGTAATTGTTAGTGGATCGAAAAGGGACAGACGCGTCCATCTTGTCGTTGCCCTGGTTATGAGACGCTGTAAAACGCGCTTACGGCGATGCTCAAGCAAGCTAGGTGGCGCTGCGTGGATTCACTAAGTGATGACATTTTGGAATAAAGGTGCAAATCTTGTAGGTGGCATTGGTTGTGGTGTAGAGCAATAATCATGATTCGGGCAAACGAGCGCGCATTACTTATAGGGGCAGCCGTCCAAGAGAACCCCGTTGGGGAGGATGATATGGCAAGAATTTGTGGCTGTGGCTCCAAACCAATAGTGCTGCCACGCAGCGGAAACAGGCACGAGCAATTCTCTTAAAATTATATTAGCTTTTTTTTAGTCGAGTGGAACAGCCGGAGAACTTGGCGTGCCAAGAATCTCGAAGTGCATGAACAGGTCTTTTCGTGATTTCTGCTCATCTCGTGAGGCTTCCTTCTTAATAAAACTTCCGTTTTTTTTTTTTATTAATTTTTTTGTTGTTGTTGTGCGGTTGGCGCGATAGTCACAAAAGTAAAACGAGGGCAGCTGCGCGAGTTGTGTTCACGGTGACGAAAGCGGCAGCTCGACAGGCCGGTAGGAAAACCGTCAATCACAATAATGGCCTAACGATATAGAGTGCACCGTTCATCGCTTTCAGGTTGTGTAGGGTGAACAATTGACCCTGTCGCTATTGTCACAGCGTGTTGCCTGAGTCAGTCTAGGTACCTGCGCAACCGCATGAACTAGAATTGCTAGATACTGGACGTTCATCACAGCGTTCATCAGTGCGTTCACTACACGCAAATTGTTCTGACCTCGCTTCTCCGAAGTAAGCTTAGAACTCTGGAAGCTACGCTTACGCCAGCACACCGGCGCAGGTTTAAAGGTAGTGAATAAGAATAGCGGAAAATCATATTGATTCGAATGCTTACCTCCTGAAAGGAGCGGTGCAACGATATTCAGTTGGAATGTGTTTATCACTTTGCAGGAGCTCACTGGAACTAGTGGGACTCAAGGATACTTGCGTGTAAGGCCACTGGCCAAGAAACGCCTTTGTTGCTGTGTAATTTCAAGGGCAGAAGCGAGCGTTTTCATTCAATCTCTCGTTCGCAAAACTTGACGACGTAACTGGGGGATCGCAGTATCCTCAAGTGACGATATTTGAATGGGATTCATAGATTGGACCCGGACATGGCGTGGGAACTCGATTTGGGCTCGTGGTAACCGATAGCACGAGTGGCATTTGGGTTATGGCCCGTGTAAAATCGCAGCTATGTCGACAGTAGCCGAACCATAGCTATGTCTGGAACTCGGCGCGTGTCCTGTGCCTTGTCAACCCCAATACGTGGCTATCAACACCATTGGCGGCATATAATCGGCTCCATATCACCTGACCGCTTTTTCTGGCTGCGAGTTGAGGGGGTGAACGCTGCTCGTTCTTCGTTAATTTTGTCTGCGACACTGATTGCGTGTGGTGAAAAACGAACAGGTCTTTCACAGGCCATTAACATCAAGGATTCGTTCTAAGCGGTATTCGCGAAAAGTGCGAAACATTTCCGATTTCCCTTTAAACCGAGCGTTTTGTGTTGAGCTGGCACAGGGCAAAGCACGTCCTGTTTCAAATCGCCATGCTTGTCGAGAGCAGCGACATCTTTTGGTCACTGGAGTAGCAAAATATTGGCAGCGAGCTTTACCCTCCAGGTCATATGACTCATGCGACAATGCAGTGTTTAAAAAGTCATTTTAGTTTGTTGATTACAAGACTATTACAAAGTCTTGCTTGCATAGTATATATACTATATATATATATATATATATATATATATATATAGGTAACGTCACGTCATTTCACGTGACGTCAATGTTCTCGCTAAATTTAGCGGAAAGACACATTGGCGTTAGTTCACGTGACGTATATATTACGTGACATAACATTTCCCGCCAAATTTAGCGGGAAACTGAATTGGTGTATAGGTCAGGTGACGTCAGGTCACGTAACATTGAATTTCCCACCAAATTTAGCGGAAAACCTAAATAGGTGCATAGATCAGGTTACGTCAATTGTTTCGCTAAATTTAGTGGGGAAACTGAATTGATCTGTGGGCTCCGTGACGTCATGTCACGTGACATCAAATTTGACGCTAAATTTAGGGGGAGACTGAATTGGTGTATAGGTCACGTGACCTCAGGTCACGCGACATCAATTCCCTGCCAAATTTAGCGGGAAACTTACACTTGTGTATAGGTCATGTGACGTCAATTTTTCCGCTCAATTTAGCGGGGAACTGAGTTGGTCTGTATATGTCGTGACGTCAGGTCACGTGAGATCAAATTTCCCGCTAAAGTTCTGCGCGGGAAACTAATTTCGCGTATTGCACACGTGCGATCAATTTCTCCGGTAGATTTAGCGGGAAATGCACGGACAAACGGTCGGGCATACAAACTCTTGGGATTGGGGGTAGCGTTAAAAAGCATTTCGTGCTTAAGCACGGCTGATGCTTGAGGAGAAAATGTGGAAGCCATTGCTGTCTATGAGCACTGACTGCTCAAAAGGCTGATGCAACGACTTTTGTACTTTGCAGAAATACCGCTTAGAACGGATCCCTGACGTTAATGACCTGTGAAACACCCGTTCATTTTTCACCACACGCAGTCGACGTCACAAAAAAAATGAAAGAAACAGGATCAGCGTTCACCCCCTCAACTCGCAGCCAGAAGAAGCGGCCATGTGATCTGGAGCCGATTATATGCCGTCAATGTTGATCATAGCCACCACACGCGCTGAGTTCCAGACACTGTTATGGCTCGGCTATTGTCGTCATTGCAACGATTTGACACGGGCCACTACCCGAATGCTTGTCGAGCTATCGATTATAACAAGCCCAAATCGAGTGCCCACGTAATGTCCCGGTCCAATATATGAACCGAAATTCAAATATCGTCACTGGGTAGTACTGCGACCGCCACAGCTACGTCATCAAGTATTGCGAAGGAGAGATTGAATGAAAATGATCTCTTTTGTCCTGGAAATTACACCGCAACAAAGGAGTTTCTTGGCCAGTTACGTTGCGCGCGAGTATCCTTGAGTCCCACTAGTGCCAGTAAGCTCGTGTGAAGTGAAAAACATTCCAATTGGATATTATTGCACGGCGCTTTTAAGAAACTCAGGACATGGCGAGTTCTGAGCGCCTCAATGACGCTCAGAACCTGCAGTAAAGGTCAGAATTAGACTTCACTAATGATTATTTGGTTGGCACCTGGAAACTTTGGAGCAGTTTCCAAACAGAGTGCTAGAATTACGATTCACTGATGGTGGTTTTGTGTTTGGTGTCACATGGGATTCGTGTTTGGTGTCACATGGGATTCCCTAGGGCTTAGTGCAATATGGTAACGTCTTGAAATAAGAGCAGTTATTTCATTACATTGTTTCTCCCAACATCTACCTTTAATCCCCCCCCCGGGCTGGGATGTCCCGTTGTGTACCTTGAGGATTATGGTCACCCTACATCTATATCATCAGCGGCCACCACCCCGGCAGTAGCCAAAGGTGGCCGTCCACGCTAAGTACACCGAAGGCGAGCTAAGGAAGCGGGAAAACGACGTTCATGCTTTCGCATTCACAACTCATAAGAAGTGCTCACGTGCCCTAGGAAGTTTTTGACAAGAAACCTTCCGGGGCCTTCAAACTGACATTCAATGATTCGCTAAAAAGATTAGTATCTTAAGGGGGCAGGATCATATTTGTGCAGAATCACCAAACTTCTGATAGACCATTTTTGCAATAAAATGCTTAGATGGGCTAGTTGGTACATCATGGGAAATAAGCGCCAAAGGAACACGGACAAAGAGTAGAACAACAACGACACAAGGCGCTAACGACGACACAGGGCGCAACAATGACAGCGCCCTGTGTCGTTGTTGTTCTACTCTTTGTCCGTGTTCTTTGGCGCTTATTTCATCACCATTTTGACCGATATATACAGGGTATTTCATTTAATTCGAACCATTTTATTTAAAAAATATATCCATAGAATTACTCCAATGGGGTTGTGTAGATGAGTTCAAATAAATTCCTGATTAGTTATAATAATGGTTTCAGTTATAACCAACTTGCTGAGCGTCATTGGAGACCATTAAATCAATCAATTTCAGAACGACTCAAAACACATGGGAAACGCGAAGGTGTACCTGAGTTACCATTCGTGCGACTGGCGCAATCGCGGAGGTTTAGATTGTCATCCACGTTTTCCCACCCCTACCTTTGCGCGCCTGTTGTACGAGTGGTAAATTTAGTGCACTTCCATGCTTCCCATTGCTTCATGTCGTTCTAAAATTTATTGATTTAGTTGTTCTTAGTGACACTCAGCAAATTTCTACTTTTAACCACATGTTTACTTTTCAATATTTAAACAAATAAGAAAAAATGCCAATTAATTATCCGACATAGTGTAAAACTAAACCCCTTGTATTATGCCCCCGACCCTAAAACTAACCTGCAAAAAACAGCAAATGGCGTATCTCTTACGGAATTTTGTAACAAATCAATTAAAATCAAACACCCCGTATAAAAAGTGTAAGCGTCTTCTCTGAACCTAAAATTTTCACTAGTCCCCCGCACTTCCATTACCTTCTGTTATGTGCGTGCTTTGATTGAACCTGATTAGCATAGCTTTGGTGGTTTTTGTAACAAAACTTTACATTCGCTTTTAGATAAACAATAGGATCGGATTCTTGCGACATTCATTTGCTCACCTTATCCGCAACGTGATCAACGATGGCGAGAATGTGGCCATTGTTCAATTTAACGAGTCCGGAAAAATTCTGCAAGACCTCAAGGAAGTTAAAGATAATGCTGCACGGGAAGCCCTTGTTGCCAAGGTGGAGCGATTTCCCTCGGTGATTATACCTGTATCGGCTGCGGTCTTGAAACGGGCATCAAGGTAAGCCGTTTCCCATTTGGTTCAGTCTAATCGAAGCCGTCCAAGTGGGCTTCTGGACACTACGAAGCCTTAGTCATGGTAATCTCATCTCTGCAGCCCCACTTGTAGATCTATTAATCTCCTCAGTTGAGGGCACATACAGATTGATAGCGACGTTCTTTATCTCTAAGAAACAATAATGCATGAAATGTAGTAACATAGCCTCCTCTATACTCACAAAGACTGGCAGTTCGACGACGGAGACAGAGTGCCCGGTCGCAAATTCGGAGCGCAAAAAGCTGTGCGCTGACGTCCAGGTTCTCCGAGAAATGGCTCTTTGGTGCTATCACAAAGCACTGAAGAGCCATTTCTCGGAAACCTGAACGTCAGCGCACAGCTTCTTCAGCGACGAGGACCCAAAACACGCTTGTTCGCTCGGGAGAAGTGTGTTTTGGCGTCTCGCCGCAGCGGGGCGCCAGTCACGTGGCTCTCCTCTCATCCGTTGTCTACCGCTCCACCGTTTGCATTTCGGCGGCCGCTTCTCGTGGTGATCTGCCTGACCTTGTCAGTATATAGGAGGCTATGTCACTACCTGTCAACGTTACTAGACGGACATTACAGACGAGACTTAAGAGACTTCCACCAGGTGTCATTTGTCTGATCGTTTAGTTCGTATTAAAATCTCTTTTCGTATCGTTTTCAAAAAGAGATTGATGTGTCCGCTGTGATAATGTTCCCTTGCACACCTATAGACCGAGAAATAGGCGTCGAAATTTTGTCGTACTATCTATTTAAGCTGATACTGCAGCCAATGCCATAAGCACCAGAGCACGAGGTCGCTGCTTCGAAACGTTCTCCTGGAGAACGAGGACTCGTGCTAGAAATGCATGTCTCAAAGCTAATAGCGCGGGCTAGCTCGCACTTGTAGCATTGGCTGACGTCTCAGCTTAAAAGGCGCGATGCTACGATTTTTGTGCTTCGCGCAAATACCGCTTTGAACGAATCCTTGACGTTAATGACCTGTGAAACACCCGTTCGTCTTTCACCACAAGCAATCGAAGTCGCAGCATAAATCAAATAAACAGCTTTCACCCCTTTAACTCGTAGCCAGAACAAACGACCATTTGATCTAAAGCCGATTATATGCCGCTAATGTTAATCATAGCCATGCGCTGGGGTTGGCAACGAACAGGACACGCGCTAAGTTCCAGACATTGCTATGGTTTGACTGTTGTCGTCATAGCAGCAATTGGAAACGGGCACCACCTGAAACCTTCTCGAGCTATCGATTATCACCTGCCCAAATCGAGTGCTTGCGCAATGTCCGGGCCCAATCTATGAGCCGCATTCAAATATCGTCACAGGAGGATAGTGCGACCTCCCAGTTACGTCAAACATTTTCGCGAAGGAGAAATTGAACGAAAACTCTCGCTTTTGTCCTTGAAATTACACCGCAACAAAGGAGCTTCTTGGCCAGTGGCTTTGCGCGCGAGTATCTTTGTGTCCCACTTGTGCCAGACAGCTCATGTAAAGTGAAAAACATTCTAATTCAATATCGTTGCACCGCCTCTTAATGGGTGAACCGAGAATTAAGTATGAAAGCGGAGTATAGGTAGCTGCCAGGAAATAGCCGGGCACACACTATAGACGATTTTCATGCCAAACGCCAACAGGCAATACTCCGGTTGTTGACTCCCCATGGATCTTCCGGTTCATAAAAATAATGAACAAAGTTCACCTTAACACCGCTGCTTGAAATGTCGTTTAAACGTATAACCACCAATTCTCCCGACCAACGCCGAAAGAACGAAGAAGCGCGAAATCTGTTTCAATTTTTCAAATATTCGTTTATAAATTGTCTTGTCTAAGATGTAAAATTGTACAACCGATGGCACTCCTTACAACTCCAACTTTGTATTCCGTATAGCATTTATGCTTCTTAGCACTGGTGACATAAGCAAGCTGAACAGGCCTGCAAAGACCGGAAGTAGCTTGACACGGAAGCGGTGATTCATGTTGGTAAACATTAAAAGAGTATATATATACCTCATAAAACATTGTTCGAATGTAGGTATATGTTTTTGTAGAAAGGTTAGAATGAATAACTCCTCAACAGTGGGTACCTTTCTCTTGAGACCATTATTGCTTGACAGGTGCTGGAGTCCGAAGGCATGTTGGCCAACGGAGGCACGATCATCCTTATATCAGATGGTGAGGAGAATAAGGGACCATACATCGCTCAACTACTCCCAAAATTGCTCGCAAAAGGTGTCATCGTCCACACCTTCGCCCTTGGCCCATCAGCAGAAGCGAAGCTGCAAGATTTAACTCTCCAGACAGGCGGCACGGCCTACTTCTTTCCAGACTATCAAAAAAACATCATCGCTTCGATGGGGATCTCATTCATCCTGTCCACCTCGTCGCACCTTGAAGACAGCCAGAAGCCGGTCTTCGTAAGTTTTTCTGCTGGGTCGTTTGGCCTGGTTGACTCGTATTGCGCCATTTAGTTACTTGCGGTCACGCGTGTGGTCGTCGTAATTTTCCAGTCAAATACCAGGCAGAAATTAGTTACATTTAAAGTAAATTTATGTTTATACCGGAGACGATTAAATGACCCGAAGGTCCTGTAGGCTCAAAATGAGCGCAGCCAACTTCTTCTCTTGGTGAAACATCGACAGCCATAATCCAGGAATTTCTATTTCTAATCATTCCTACTGACTTCGAGTACTTTCCAAAAATAACATACAAGGTGTTTTACCATCGTATGAGAATGTTTGAGGGGAAACGATAGAAATGTAAATAACAAAAGTGGCATAAGTATTACATTTTTGAAAATTACAACTTTTAATTTTTCTAATCTCTTGAGTATCTTCCCAGAAAAAAGGACTGCCCAATTCTATCTCAAAAGTTTTTAGAAACGGCAAATTTGAAGTCTCAAGGAGCTAGATTTAAAACACAGGAGAAACTTTGAAAACAAATTTCTCCGGGAATTTTCTTTTTTTTAAAGTGCCATTGCCATACATATATGTAAGGATATTAACTTACATTCAGGATGTTTTCCTCAATGAATTTCAGAAAGCTTGCTATCGTTGTTTTTTGCAATAAATTAACAGCATGCGACAGTTTTTTATTTGCCCCATATTCAACATAAAAGTAATTAGCTGCTACTTAAGATAATCATCACATTCATTTTCTGCTGGAAATTCTGGTTTATAATAAATCATGCCTCTCCATAAAAAGCTTTTAAATAAAAGATTGATTCCGTTGTGATAACGTCGTCAAACACGGTAGACTTCAGGGTGCCAATAAAATTGATAAATATGGGTATTACATACTCTTGTACTAAATATATTGTGTTTTGGATAACTGCCTTAGCAGGCATGTCTTGTAGATTTGTTTCCCGTTGTTAAAGTGTTATAGAGCAGTTGTTAGAGTCAGCAAACTAAATTGCTCTCCGGGAAATTTTTCATGGGAGAGGAGGCTGTCAGCCTCCGCCATCCAGAAACTAGAAAAAACAAATTCTTCCCAAAACAGCTGCGCAGGTTCTCGTTGAAATGCGGCACCATTTTGCACTGTCTTGTACAGCGCTGCTGTGGGGCAGTGGGAGATCTTACCTGTGTCTTGTCTTGCACCTTGTTCACATCACGAACCCTTCTACCGACTTGTGGGGAAACTCTACTGAAAGCAGTCGCACAGAGCAGTTTCTCACAGCGGTCACGACCGACTGGAATTACGCAGTTCAGACCAAGCCGAGCGAGTTTCCAAATGAAGTGCTTGTTAAAGTACTCCTTCACTAATACATATGCTGATAATTGATCTTCGTTACGCTGTCCTGTTGCCCATGCTCGACATAAGTACTTTGTGTTTCACTCGCATTGTAGCCGAAGTCTATCTCTTCGTTCGCTTCGCGAGACGTCTTCGCCTGCTTGGCGCCCCGCTTGCGTTGCAGCCGAAGTTTCCATTCTTGTTCCTTTCCACTGGCCTTCTAATTATTTCTTTCTTCTTCAGCTTCGCACATACGCATCTCACGTTGTTCCGCTGCCTCCTCTCCGCGTTGGGAGGTAAAACCCTTTGCCCTAAGAATGGATGGATGTACTTCATCACGGCTCCCGAGATTTTCGCCATTTCTCACGAAAACTCGACCTCGACCCGACCAGAAGCGTTACACTAGTCGACCGGTAGGTGCGGGGACCCCACTGGTCACGTTTCGACAGATGATGAGCGCTTTTTGCAATTTTCGACCTCAATCAAGCTGGGACAACGGTGATGGGTGCTAATCCTAACGGACTGAGCCGCCGACTAGGGAGCGATTGTGGCGCCTTCTGGCCACCACGCTCCCTCCTTCGAGCGGTTTCGCCGGCCTTCGCCCGATCCTGATAAAGGGCTATGCGAACTGGCGCCGTGGTTTGCGAGCGTTTCATCGCTGCACCGAAAAAGCTCCCTTTCCGTTTTTCAGTTTGAACACGCTAGCAAGCCGTGACAAATAGTGATCAGTCGGAGAGGGGGAAGCGATGTGAGTGAGCCAGCCTGTGTACCCGTGCTCTGTGCGTTTCGCTGCATCCGGGAGTTTGCCGCCGGTAGCCCTGCCGCCACTCCGGACTGCACGCAAGCCATGCCAACCACCCCTCCATCCCAGCCCCTGAATGTGATTGGTAGCATCCAGTGGTTTCGTCACGGAATACGTCACGAGGCGGGACGCCGTAGCTCGCCGGAGTGTGGCGTGGCAGTAGTGGCGAGGAGTGAAGTCTCCTCAGGTTTGTTGTGAACTTTCTGCGGCTCGCCTCAGTCACGGCGCCAGTGCATACTCCTTTAGCCTTTTCCCCAAGGGATGAAGCCATCCTGATTGTCTCTTGCTCCGAGAAGGTTAAAAAGCCCTCCCTATTTGTTTCTTAGGCCGCGGGGCATGAAGCCCGCGCGGCCCGAGAAGAGCCGCGTGGGCTTCATTCCTGCACGGTGAAACCGGCAACGATCCGAAGACGACTATCAAATATTTTTCCGCGGAATTTTCGACGGAAACAAGGACCACCTGCAATGACACCGCAACAGCACACCGACGGCGAAGGCTGGACGACAGTCTTAGGAAGAGACAAAGGCCAACTAACCAGCAAACGCTCATCCTTCGAGGGTTTCGTCCAATCAGACTACAGACCTGCAGCCGTAATGCTAGCCATTCGGAATGCTGCAAACCTATTGTCTCACTAGACAAACGCAACTTATATCGATATCCAAATCAACCAGAACATCGCGGTCGTGAGGTCTCTTAAGGACACGGCAACTGCGAGGATCAACAAACCAACGAACGTAACGCTCAGTGGTCAGCTCCGCAAAGTATCTGTCTACACGATGGCTCCCCGAAACTCGCGCAGGGGAATCGTGCACGGCACAAACAGCGGCCCAATATCCCGAGAACTCATGGACAACTTATGCGCCGCGGGCACTGAAATCCTGAGGGAAAGAATGATGGACCGCTCGGAAACTGCGCTGATTAACTTCGATGGGACGTATATTCCACCCTTCGTGCTTCACTACCCAGCAAAATATCGCTGCAAGCCTCACAAACCCAAGGCGTAAATTCGCCACACTTGCCTATGCATAGGCCACCGAGCTGACGTATTTACACAGGAAGGAGCAATCAAGTGCAACTTATGCGGATCCCCGCTTACCTCATCCGTACAAGCACCGTGCTGTGTTAGTTGCAAGGGTGACCATCCAGCGGACGATCCGGATTACCCTGCACGCAGACATGCCGAAACAGAAGCGAACAAGGCGGCGTACCTAAAGAGACTCAAGATCCGGGAAGGACAGGAGAAGCTGGCTTCATATCAACCCAGCCCCAGAGTATGAATAAAAGCACACTGAGTAACCCATCAGACAAGCCACCAAACGGAGTCAGCGCAACCAGAGGACACAGACCTTGACGGCAAGCAGTGGCGATTACCAGGTCCGCAACCGCAGCAGGACCCCGGGGAACCACAAGAGAAGAGCCAGAAACCCCAGCGTGGGTGGCAGAAGGGTAAGCCAGCCAGTCGCCAAACCCCCTCGCAAAAAGCCCACACACTACCACACAAATCAAACAGAACAATAATATTTCGATCTGACCCACACAACAGAGCCCTCCTGGCAACAATACCGTCGCAAACGATGGCGAAATTGCTCGCAGAAATAGCAAAGGAGGCAGAAATGCCCGTGCACGAAGTAAAAGCGGCAACCACCGCAGACACCAAAGTCCCTTTAACAAAACGCCAGAACAGACACCCTGCCAAATTGACAATGGCTGATTTAACAAGTTAGAAATAGTAGAAAAAAGCTGGAGAAGCCTCAGCTGTATTTTGAGAAAAAGATGAAAAAAAACACGAAGCCAAAACCAATGATAGACTAAAAAGTCAGGATCAACGAGCGCGGGTCGATAGGCTTGTTGAGGCGACCACCAAAACGTCCCACAACATCGAGCGCATGCTGCAATCTCTAGACTCACAAAAGCACAAATTTATCGAATCAACGACACGACACACGAATAACAGGCAGCCGCCCCTCCAAAAGAACACACCCATAAACCATAGAGGAATCCCACAGACCATGCTTCAACAGTATCGCGTCGACAGTCTCAACCAACAACAATGAAGAAGAGCTTTAAAGAGGAGAGTTCGACACATACCTATCACATTCAACAACGAAACACCCAAGTATCAAACCAAGTAGAGGAATCACTGGTGATTTGGCAGTGGAACTGCAGAGGCTTCAAAAACAAGAAGTGTCTTTGATACACTACGTCCAGAGAGCAAACGAGGAAGCCTGACCTAACTCTACTACAGGAAACGCATACGGCATGCGCACTCCTGGATTACAGATGCTATGAGGAGGATGGTAGCAGAACAACCAAGGTTGCCACACTGGTCCGTAAGGATCTGATAATAAACGATTTAGAAACCATTACCGAAGCCCGGACGAGCGCCCTCAAACTAAAAGTGCTGCCAAGCACAGACTAAAAGGGACAACCAATGAAAATAACTCTTCGTTGTGAGCATATACAGTCCACTCAAAAGCAAAAGAAGAGGATTTCAAGATAATTCTTTTCAAGCGTCACGGAAAGAAGGGTCAACACCCTCATAGCAGTAGCCTTCAGTGCACAGCGTCCAGTGTAAGGTTACCACAAAACCACTGCCAAAGGTCGAAAGTTCGAAGCATTAATCTGAAATGCAGGCTATACGCCTCCTTAATGACATAAATCGCCGTACTAAACACTCTTACGCTACTCAAATGAACGGGTAAAGTCCCTTTGGCCAATTTGGAGGAATGCCTGGCCAGTGACCATAAAATCCTATTCACGGAGCTACCTAAGAGCGGCCTTCACATTAAATCAAAGGACAATCACACACTGGTGATTGTCCTAAGTTCAGAAAGGCCAACTTTCCAGAAAGAGTAACTTTCCCAGGATGAACGCAGCAGCTCATAAATCAGATGTGGAAGTGCAGCAAACAATACAAACTGGTGAAAACACGGAGTGAACCTTTTTCACCTCTGGGATTCAAGAAGGAGACTTGTCAAAAGATGGACACGAAACAAACTAAATAGACTCCTCAGGTCACGCAGAGCGCAGATCACGGAAGAAGCGCAAAGGTATGCAGAAGAGCTAACTACAACAACTTGTTCAAACTATGGAAGTGCTAGAACAGAAAGCTTAGCGTCAAGGAAACATAGTCACTAACGTGAGCGTTACTGCAACGATAAACGAAGATTATTCAATGATAGCCTGGCACGCAAACAAAGGCATGATCATAAAGCACTTTCAGAACAGTGGACTGAATAATACCTCGCCGCAGGCAGACAACCCATCTTACCCAGACCTCACAGAGAAGACAACACAAAGGAATACCTCAATGAGCCCATAACCACGGACGAAACTTCGCAGCATTAGAAAGAATCAGAAAGTACACTCCAGCGGAGACGATGGCATACCTACAAACTTATCAAGAGCCTCAGCGATCAGAAGCTCAACAATTTCACGGTTCACTTTAATGAGGTTGTGGACATCGGAAGTCCTGCCGGCGGAGTGGAAAGAGGCGAGGGTGGTGCTGATCCCCGGATCAGGTAAACAGCTCAGCTTCAATATGCTCCGGCCCAACTTCCTGACATCGTGTACGTGTAAGCTTTTCAAAAAGTAGCCCTAACGAGACTAGTTCAGCACCTGCGGGACAGTGAGACGCTATCCCACACTTTAATCGTGTACAGAGAGCAGATATTTCCAAAAGATTGCCTGTTTCAACAAAAAAAAGCACTAGATGACCAAAGCACAGCTGAGATAAGGACAGTACTGGCCCTACACCTCTCAAGGGCATTCGACAATGTCTCGCATGAAAGATTTCTAGGCAACCTAGATGAGACCGGATGCGGACGTACAATGTATAACTATATCCGGAACTTCCTTCAAGACAGAAAGGCAACACTTACCCTGGGCCCGACAGAAGGTAATCCAATTAGCATAAGAAAGTGCACGCCACAAGGGTCCATCTTATCACCAGTAGTCTTCAACATAGCCATGAAGAATCTCCTCATATTTCTTAACGAGGTAGATAATCTCAGGCACTCCATTTGCGCAGACGATATTACTTTATGGATCACCCAAGGGTCTCCGGCGGACGTGGAGAATGCTCGTCACAGAGCAATGGATATTACACAAAACTACGCAATCCGCGGGGCCATAACTGCTTGGCAGAAATATCAGGAGCTGCTACTAGTCTCCAAGCACACTGCCAAAGAACCGCAAATTAAACTAGATCTGCAACTAAACGAACAGCGGATCCCACAAAGAGCCCACATCAAAGTCCTTGGGCTCATTCTGCAAAGCAATGCCAAAGCCAATTTAACCGTCAGGAAACTTCCCGACCAAACAAACGAGGTTCTACACCTCATCAAGAGAGTAACCAAAGAGAAATTGATGTGCTAAAAATAAACGATGCACTCATAATGTTCAGGGCTTTTACCAACTACCCTACATGAACTTCACAAAGAGGAAAGCAGCAAAGCTCAACCTCAGCTGCGAAAGGTACACACAATTGCGCTTGGAGTACTGGCATACACCTCAACACAAGCCCCAAAAAACACCGGCACGGCCAACACGCTGGAAGAGCGCCTAAACGCAGATCGGATCAACCGGATGCAACGACTCAACAGCATCAACTCAGGGTAAGCGAATTCTCAAGGATTTGGGATACCAGATTAACAGGATTGGAGGCATGGGAGAACATGAGTACGCTCAGCCCGCACACCAGAGCGTGCATCGAAATTGCACCTATTTCTAGCAAAATGCACCCAAGCAGAAATCAGGAATGACGACGTCTAAAAGCCGTAACTGTAAACAAACTTCTAGCCAGAGCATCTGCAGAACAAAGAATCATAAACGTAGACGCAAGCATGACACCTGATGGCTACACAGGCACAGCCGTAGCTGTTGGACGGAGTATTGTGAAAATTGAGGCCATAGAAATAAGCAGTTCTCCATAGGTGGCCTTTTTTGAAGCAATTGCCGTGTCCCAAGCAATCCAGGTGGATTCTAGACAACACAAAACAACAATTCATTCCACAATTATACTCACCAACTCTCAAGACACATGCAGCAATTTGGCACTCAACACATTACACGAAGAAGCAGCCCATCGGATTGAAACGTTGATGTGCACCAACCTACACAGCCGATTTTAAATTATCTGAACACCTGGACACGAAGAAATGCTAGGCAATGAGCGGGCAAACGCACTCGCCTAAGTAACGCATCACCGGCGTCTGGCATCCAGTCTCCAAATTCAGATGGAAAATCCGCTAGGCCGGAGGAGCAATATAGTCGAGGATATTACATTACAATTAAGGGACCTTACTGACAGCCACTAGGGAGCAAAGAAGGAAACGCCCGCCTCACCACAATACACTAAACAGACGCCAAGCAGCGACCTTGAGACAGATACATACGCGAACACTACCAACACCACATCTGGTGCACAAATTTCGAAAGAAACCAAGCCCTGCAATGCACATTCACTCCGGAACCTACCTGGACATTGAGCAGACACTAAGGGCCTGAGCGCGCACACGCGCACACGCGCTCAGGCCCTTACGTGCGTGCGTGCGTGCGTGCGTGCGTGCGTGCGTGCGTGCGTGCGCGCGCTCGCTCGCTCGCTCCCTTGCTCACTCCCTCACTCACTCACTCACTCCCTCACTCACTCACTCACTCACACTCACTCACTCACTCACACACTCACTCACTCACACACACACACACACACACACACACACACACACACACACACACACACACACTCACACACACACACACACACTCTCTCTCTCACTCACTCACTCACTCACTCACTCACTCACTCACTCACTCACACACACACACACACACACACACACTCACACTCACACACTCACACACTCACTCACCACACACACTCACTCACTCACACACACACTCACACACACACACACACACTCACACACACACACACACACACACACTCACACACACACTTACACACACACACACACACACACACACACACACACACACTCTCTCTGCCCATACCACCCCCTTTCCCTGCATCCTTGGCCGACTCCAGCCCCGCCAAGGACGCCCAGTTCTCACGCCGAGGCCGACCTGGCGGTCTCCAGATGAGCCCCAGAACAGGGGTACTTGTGGTTAGTAGAGCTCTCGTTCTCATTCTGCACGTTGCTGTCCCTGCCCCTCGGCACGATTTGGCTTACGTTTGAGACGTTCCTCGTCCGACCAAAGCTTGTTCCTCGGTGGCATGATTGCGACGTCTGGAGAAGCTCCACTACCACGGGGAGGATGCGCTTCTGATCACGTGGCCTTTCCACAGCAGCCAATGGTGATTTAATTGGTTACAAATCGAACGACAAGCACGTAAGTGCGGAAGCTTCGCTTAGAAATGCTACTGCATTTAAATGCCCGATATCTGAGCAGCTAAAGATAAATCAAAGTGAGGGCGCGACTTTTCACAGGCCACGTGGCACCTGTAATCCGTTTAATACATAGCGTGCAACGCAGTCAGCTTGCGCGCCGGTTTGCACTGCCGACCGCGCCTACGTTTGCTCCACAGAATAGTGCGGCCCCTCAGAAAAACAAAAAAGTCGAGAAATGTACATTTTCGGAGCCAGTAACTGATAATGGCGTTATGATTTCGACGGAACACAGATTTTTTCAATAAAAAGGAAAATATAATGTAAACTACTTTAAATTGTTTTCCGTTTTCGTCCGTGCGGCCGCCGCTTCGGGTTTTGGGTTAGTGCGGCTGCCAGCGTCTGCCCCTGCCTCGCCGGTTTTGAGAAGATGGCGTCTAACGCAGCAAGCTGCAAGTACCTCTCTGCGCGGATACTTTCGAAGATTCGTTGTGCGAAGATCTCGAAAGAGTGCAAGCAGGTGATCGCCAACGTGTACGCGAGTACAAGAACGCGATTCCCGGAGATGTCGGTTCGTGAAATCCTGGAGAGGGTCAGTAACGACACCGGAGTGTGCGCCCGTACTGTCGCGAAGTACAAGGCGCAGTGTCTATCTGGCAAGGTGGCGTCCCCGAAGCGAAGACCTCGCAACGTGAAGGTTTCGAGCTCGCGGATCGTAAAGCATGACGAGTTCACACTCAACGCCATTCGCCTGAAGGTGCATCGGAAGTACTATGAGAGGGAGATTCCTACTCTTGATAGCATACTGGAGGCTGTCAACGAAGACGACGAGCTGCCCGACCTGTCGAAGACGACTTTGTGGAGGTTGCTCAAAGACATCGGCTTCACTTTTGAGAAGAGGAAACGGAGACTGGCGCTTATCGAGCGCAGCGACATCATTGCCTGGCGTCGAAGGTATCTGCGAGCCATCAAAGAATTCCGAAGACAGGGCAGGTACGGATCGTGCTATATAAATTTACTAATGTGGAACATGTATGCCGTCTTCGCGTCGCACATACTGTAAACGACTTATTTTTCGTGCGGGCTCAATATTTCGCGATTTAGGTCAAAGCTGAAATTTTGGAATAATTCGCGGGTTCTAATTTTCGCGACCCGGTGGGATCTCAATGTAGATTTCAATATGTCTACATTTTACTGAAATGGTTCGCGGGACCTATTTTTCGCGAATTGTAGGCGGTTCGCGAAATTCAGGTCCTCGCGAAAATTAAGTCGTTTACAGTTTTCCACTTTGTCCATAATTTCAGAATTGTCAAATGTCGTCTTTGAGCTATTTGGAACAGCTTGCTCACCCCACGGATTGCCCTAATTGCGATACATAGATTTTAAGAAAAGCTTAGCGCATAACTTCATTTTACTTTTCCATAGTTAACTAAGTGTGCAAAATTAAGCCTTACCCAGTAAATGATCTATGTCGTGTTACATTATTGTGATATTGGAATTAACACAGAATTTGAAATAACAATATAAGGTGTTTTCGTGCAGGTCTATCGTCTACCTTGATGAGACCCGGGTGAACGCCGGACACACCAAGCAATTTGTCTGGCAAGACAAGACTGTGAAGTCCTCGCAGGACGTGTTCCTGAAGGGCTTGACGACAGGTCTGGCAGCGCCGTCTGGTAAAGGAGGCCGTCTGATTCTTGTCCATGCTGGGAGCAGCGAAACAGGCTTCGTTGAAGGTGCTGCCGACTTCTTCAGGGCTAAGAAAGGCAACACTGCGGACTACTACTCTGAGATGGATGGCACCTACTTCGAAGGGTGGTTTTCAAGCCAGCTCCTAGCCAAGATCCCTCCCAGAAGCATCATAGTGATGGACAATGCTCCATACCACAGTGTTGCTCTAGAAAAAGCACCCACGTCGTCGACTCGGAAAGCCGACATCCAGGCATGGCTCACAAAGAAAGGAATTTCATGGTCTGGTGACATGGTGAGGGCTGAACTCCTGGAGCTTTCCAAGAAGGTCAACACACCCGGCACTGTGTACTGGATCGACACCTTGGCAGCTGCCCACAGCCACGAAGTCCTGCGACTGCCTCCGTACCACTGTGAATTCAACCCCATTGAGCTGGTATGGAGCAAGGTGAAGGGCTACGTGGCGAGCAAAACAAGCTTTTACGCTCCAAGAGGTCGAGCGGCTCCTACCAGAAGCACTGGCGTCTGTGACCCAAGAGGACTGGCGAAACTGTTGTGCCCACGTTGAGCGTGTTGAAGATGAAGCGTGGGAACGGGACATCATTGTCGACAGTGAAATTGAGCCAGTGGTATTCACTGTTGGAAACACGAGTAGCTCCTCCGATGAATCTAGCCAAGACCTGAGCGGCATGCGTCATGGAACTTGAGTAACGGGCGGGCACTCTGCCAGTGCTTTTGTCTATCCAACGGCCCTTGCGAGTGCCACAACAATCTGTGCAAATCGGGCGTCTCTCGATGGCTTCAAACTCCTGTGTCTCTTTCAACAAAAAAAACAATCACGAGTGCAAAAGAAGTTGAGTGTCATCATTGCATGTGTGCAAGGAATCCCCACGTCGGTTGCCATTTTTCGCTCGCTATCACTGGCAGGAAGACTTGCATTTGAAGCAGATAGCCGAGAAAGCCTCCAATGACGAGCATTTGTATCGTCCTTCTACAGTATTTGTTTCGCCCCGTGAAACACCTTGTAATCAGCTGCGGACGAGTACTGCAGTCGTAACACTAAACCTGCGCTTGCCAATAACGTATGGGAGACACTGAAGGAAATACCCATCTTCTATCCTTTAAATATCACCCAGAGAACGATCTGACTCTGTGGTGTTGTGCACCAGTATGCTTGTGCTGCATTTGACTTACGTAAAATAGTATATAACTCGAATCCAAACATTTTATTATCCCAGCATGAGAATGACAGTGATCTAGGGGTAAAGCGTTTTACCGTGAGTTTTTCTTTATAGGTTGTTTACATTCTTTTCTACAATGATGCGAGGGGAACTATAAAATGAAGCCTCAAATGGGAGCATATCTTTAACAAACTGTGCTAGCTTTTCCAATTATGTTTACAACATCAAGACCAGGGGTTTCTCAGGAATTGAAATTAGGGGGGGGGGGGCATGGAGAATAGAGGAGTCGTTCCGAATTAAGGGGATGCCTTCAGAAAAACAATGGGGTGTACAACTCCCCCCCCCCTTAGAGGGTGTGTAGAGTAAAGACACGAGAATCAGATTTGCCCAGACCTCGCAGCAGTAACTTGTGTGAGAAAATATGTTTCCGGTATCTAAGAAAGCATCTGATGGAAGAAAGGTGTGGACAAAAATTAAAACAGCTATCTCAAAATAAACTGTACAGGCCACAACTATTGTTGATTAACGTCTTATTATAAACTTTAGGACAAGGCTGCTATCAATGCAATTCCTCATTCCACGCTGCACGAAAAAGCAATATAACTCGGTGTTGAAGGAAAATAACACTTGCATAGCGGCAGAGCAATGGTAGAAATGCGGCCTCTCGGCGACTTATAAATAGAAAGCAAGAAAAGAGGGATTGAAATATGCACTTCTGCAATGCGCGCAAAAATACGTCTAAAAAAAACCAAAAGACAAATACGTGCGCGTCATGTGGATTCGAATCACCGCCACCGAGACGTCGCGATCGCCAGAGCTGCGCCTCGTACCGCTCGTCCACGAAACGCGCGGAGTAACACATTTTTTGTGTGTTTTCATGCGCACTACTTCCGTACCTTTCCCAGCGTTGGACGCTATGTTTGAAACGGAGTGTAGATAACTCGACGGCTTCAAATAAGCTAGAAATGATTCGCTACCCGCACTCCTTGAGAAGGTCGATATCGCTTCCGGTTTAGACTTCCGGCGTCAGCTATGATGGACAACGGGCAGCGATGCTCGAGTTGCAATCTACAACTAAGGTGAAAATTTCAAAAAGTAATTATTGCATTTTAGGTAATTAGTTGGTTTATGATCACTTTACATCTGTTACCTGAGATCCGCAGTGGTCGATGACTATCTCGAAGGAATTACATTTTTCTCATTTAAACTGCCCTTTTTATTATTCAAATCGGGGGTGATTTGCCATGTATATGTGCATCACTGCCAACGGTGTTAACGGACCTTTGGAAACCATGGCCTATAACTCGGTGGAGTTCTAACCGGTTACTGTTTAGAAGATGGTGTTACACATATATGTCTATCACATGCAATGCATTATCAACATAACAATCGCACTAATAAATTATTAATTGAGCTTGTACTAACCGAGCAAAAAGGGCACTTTTGCAAGCACCTGTTAACGTCAGCCGAAAAGTTACCAAATCAGGACCAATAGCGCGTCGAGAACGCATTACGTGACCGTGGGATCAGGCACCATGAAAGCTGAAAAAAAACTCATTACGTACAGCCAATCGAGGTTGAAGATAATGAAATTTTAATAAGAAAACGCTCTGGTCGGCAATTTATAATGAATTAGAAGATGTTGGCGCAAAACTATTTAATGGGCCTCTCCAGCCTAAGAGTAGCGATCGTACGTCTTCACTAGTCGTGCAATTTTACGCACATTCAATTACACTGCTAAGTTATAAAACCAAAATAACTAAGATTTTATCAATAAATTAATTCCAGAAGCTCATATATTTATACACACATTTTCGTTCAGTCAGTCGACGAAACCTGTGACGTATCAAGATACTAAAGCCACTAATCGTGATGTCAAGCCTTTTTTGGTTCCCCTCCTTACCAACGTCGAGGTGTTCTCCCAAGACACTCGAGATGTTCGTCAGACAAATTGGGAGATATATCAAGAATCGGATGCGAGAACACCATAACAACACGAACAAGACTTTCTCAGGCCATCTAGGAATTCACTGCCGACGTTGGAGTTGTAATCTCCAGTTCACAAAATGCGCTGCACTGGCTGTAGTAGCGACCCTCTAATTAGATAAATTATTGAGGCAGAGAAGATCGCGCAACTCGATGACAAGGGTATCAGACCCTCTTCCGTTTCATTTATTCGCCAAAGAAGTATACTAAATGGCGAGGTAGTCAATGTGGTAAGCACAATTACAGCGTGATTTTCGTGTTTTGTTTTTTGTATTTTTACTATGATTTTGCTTTTTACAAAGACATTTACTCCGTTTCACGATAACTTGGCGAACGGTGGAGGCTAAGCCCTGCGACCAAGGGCCCTGAGCAACGCGTGATAACACCCATGGTCGAGACCACCGGGGCCTCGTTGCCGCCACAGCAACAGAGCCTTCCGCGAAAAAAGTGGTTCTAGGCTTCAGTGTCTTTAAACGGCCATTGAACTCGCGAGATTCTATCTATAACAAAAATATATAAAGATTAAAAAATAAATAATCATGAACTTAAGAGTTTCAATCATATTTAAACCAAAAGGTTACGCCAGATTTATATCCGCTCGATTTTTTTCGTTTGCCTCGTAACGCCGTGGCCGTTGGGGATTGCGGGCGATTGCAGCCGCGTAATCGGCCGTTTCTGCACAAAACATGGCGCTGTGTTCTGGCATTAGCACCCGTCACAGATTTGCGGCTAAATTGAGCGTATGGTTGTCTCATGAACTGTTCCCGAAGTGCTCGCTGTTCTAGCGGACCGATATGTCGCTGCCGTGGACGTTCATCCGAAGTTAGTTGACTTCAAAACGTCGTTTCCCCTCCATTCCTCTGGCACATCTCTTCCACTTTATATCCCTACCAATTTACTAACAGTGCCCGGCAGAACCCTGCATCTTCCAGTTTTAGAGCAGAAGACTCTTGGCTAGTAGACGACAGCCGGTTCCTCCGGGGCCTTCCCCTCGCATTTGGCGTGGTGACACAAACGCTTCCTTGACGTCGTGTCACGTGTACTTCACTCCGACGCTCTTATTGGGTCGCAGGGCCCTAGCATTTACAGTTCACCAAGTTATCGTGAAACGGAGTATAGAAGAAGAAACGTCGAGGTTATAAGTCAGCGCCTTGTTTCCCGTTCTATGTGTTCTCTCCTTTTGTCTTTTCTAAAGCGCTGTTGCTGATAATATGAACTCCGAGTTGCGTTGAGCGACGCTACACCACCGCATTGATGACACCAGGCACCGAGGACGGCACCGAGGAGGGCACCGAGAAGGACGGAGGAAGGAGACTCTCAAGGAGATGGCATCCTGATCCCGTTGCGTCGTGGCTCGTTTAACAAGAGTTGAAATACGGGAATTTCCAGAGGCGTTTTCTGTGTATTATCCTTCAAATTGCGAGTTTAAATTTCGTGGATATTTCCACGAGAAGGTCCTGGTACTAGTAGCAAGGTTTTTTATATAGAAACTGACAACCCCCATTTTAGGCTGGAGAGGCTCTTAATGGTTAAGGCACACAGGCGAGCATGCACCAAGGCTGTCTAACTAAAGTATTCATTTTTCGCCCATAGAAAGCCATAGTGTCGCGTGTGCTCCTAAAGTGAGGATGTAGCGCAATAGAAAAGGAGTTGCAAACAACCCTGACATCGAGATGTTCCTTTGCTCTGTCTTATTTGCGGTCTGTCGAGCGTGACAACAAGCGCTTATTTTTTTCTAAAAGAAGAAAGCAGATTGGAATTATTTTACTGCTAAAAGAGTTTGCTGACCCCCTCGTCATTCTGAATTTTCAGCTGGTGGATACTACCGAAGACTTGGACAACAAAACAAAGACGAAAAAAATCGAATTCACAATCCCTAAGGAACTTGGCAAAAAAACTAGAGTGACGGTTTTTACCATAGAAAAACAATCATTCAACATCTACATTCTGGATCCGACAGGAAAGAATTGCAGTAAACGGTGTGCTACTATTCACGAGGGAGACCTAATGGTTCAAGTGATGATTCCTGAAACCGAAAAGGTACCTGTAATTCGCGCTCAATGCTAACTCCTTCATGTTCTGCACCTGGCAGAACATGAACCTTACTTGAGCCCTGTTCAGAGTGTGTGCCGTTGACGGTCGATCATAATACAGTGAATTTGCCTGGATTCAGCTGGTGTCGAGAATTGAAAAGAACAAGTTTAGGAGTGTGCTTATCATTAACAACAAGCGGGTTTTGCTCACAAACGCTGCTGACGAATGCCCGTGCACCCTTAAAGGCGATTCAAACACTTGCGTTGAGTGTGGCCGAGTGCGAGGGTTGGTATGGGAATAGCAGCATCGGCTCCAACGAAACCGGTTTTAACCCTGTTTTGTTGCAGCCATCGCAGCTGTTGCCATAGGTTGTAGGTTGTAGGTCAACTTTAAGTGACGTCTCTGGGGGACCACCTGGCTTCCCGTCGGGCTCCCCCTTCAGAGACCCCAGCCGCGCCCTCCGCGATTGTCGAATTTCGAAGATTAACATCACCGAAGGTCGCGGCGAGCGATCGACAGAAAATACGGTTCTCCACGGCGCTACCGGAGAGTGTAGCGGCGGAGGGGGACAGGTTTTGATGACTTTCGCCTGTGCCCGAGTGACGTGCCACCGTAATTTCTGTAACTGCCACAAAGATCGGCCATTAATTTGTTTTTTCTGTTGCAATTACGTGGCGTAACAGCATTCTTTTCAGGGGAAAATGGCGCATTTTTTCTGACTTGTGCCTACATATACAATATAAAAATACAAACTGCAAATTCTTTCAACGCTAAAATCGCTGCACTGCCCCTTTAAAAGGATGCTGACGCGAAATTTGGATTTCAGAAAATAACACCGAAGCGCTCTGCGGGACCCTACAAACCCGAAAGCATCACTCATAAAGCGATATCTCCAGCGAATGGTCGTATTTTTGTGAAAGAAGAGCGGGCTTGAACTAAGCCAAAAAGGCCCGTGACGTCGCGATTCTCCTTTCCAACTCTTCTCGCTTTGACTCCGCGAGGACGCGAAGAGGGAAAGACGCAAGGCCGTTTTCCCTCCTCCTTGACTATTTTGCAGGAAATGCGACGTCGAGATTCTCACTAAATCGCAACCTTATTTTCCAAATATACGGCCATCCCTTCAAGATATCGCTTCATGAGTGATGTTTTGGGGTTTTCGGCGCCCCGTTGAACACTTCTACTACCTTATTTTGTGAAATCCAAATTTCGGTTTAGCGTCCCTTTAATGCGTTCTTCTACGATGAATATCCAGAACGTACAGTAAATATTCTCACGATCAGCGGAAAGCAGTTTGAGAGTTGCACAGGTTGTCCAAGTTGGGCACGCCCAAGCTTTGCCTCGTTGGAGCCAACATTTATGATAACCTTAACCCCGTCTAGCCGAAATGAGATCCATGGGAGCATTGCATGGAGCCCAAGTAGTGTATGCCCCCGTAGAGCCCACCTCTCTGCTGATTCCGCCCCCGTATAGCCCAGGTGGTACCCATGGGGACATTGCACGGGCAACCTCAGTTGGGCATGCCCTCGCGGAGCCTACCTCTCTGCTAACGCTCCTTCGGTATAGCCCGAGGTGGGATCCACGAGGGGTACTGAGTCGGCTGTTACTGTAACGAGTTACTTTTTCATTGCGGTAATCTGTAACGGTAACTTTGCAACTTTTTTCCGAAAGTGACTGCTATTGTAATGAATTACTTCTTTGAAAGTAACTTAACCAAGACTGACGAGACGTGGTGCTTCATTCAAAGTACCTAGTAGAATCACCCACGAACGCTTGCCGAAGCCGAGAGGCAAGGCGACTGACGTTGGTTTTCTAGAACTAAAACAATATTTTTGTGTTACCTTTAATGTGCCTGATCGAGTGCGATTTCGCATCGTCATTTCGTCGTGATAAAACATAAAAATATTAAAAACAAACCCCACAGAAGTAGCGGAGCTTATTTGGATGGTTCTAAAACACCGGCCACGTCGTCGCTGTCGCCGAGCGCCGCCATGCTGTTGCAGGTTTCGCTTACCATTGGTGAGCCGCAAGCGACGATTGCGCCTTCGTACTGGCTCTTTACTCTGGTCTTCTACGTACCAAAGTAACAGTGGGCGCGTTAAGTCGACGCTCCTTTACCCCTACTCCGACGCTCCGAGTTTTGTACTCCGAGCGCAGCAACTAAACGACGCATGGCGTACAGGAGCGCGACACACCGAGGCTGCGTTCCAAACCTACTCGAATGAATCCGAGTTACCCTGGCGGATTATGCCACGTGACAACAAAAATAGACAAACGTAGAGAAACGCTGGACGCGGGTAGGTTTTTGATAACCACCTTTACCCTGGAGTTAGATCGAGTAAGTTTTGGAACACGGCCAGAGAAACTACCGACGGCCCACACGAGCTCCTTCCGACCGTGGATACGGGTGGCAGAAGCCAAAAATATTTGTTTGGAAGATAAATTATTAGGCCCGTGTGGAGCGGCAGAGTCTCAAAGCAAAAGAGACGGTGACGTTCTGAAGTTTCTACAAACGTTTTAATATTCCTGAAATGTTTGAAGACTCGCTTCGTGCACATCTGTGGAAGGTTACCATGGCCGATATATTTATTGACTATGCATGCTGTTCCGATTTAAATTAAAGACAACATTCTTGAACCCGCTCGTCGACGCAGGAAACCCTGAAAGATTCCCTGGTTCCGACGGTTCCGTCTCGAAGAGAGACGGAAGCTACGCCGATACCGGGACGCCGTCGTTCGATAGCACGTCAATTCGTTTTTAAGCGGTATGCATGAAAAAACCTTTCCCGCAACGCTAACTGGTGTCTGTGTTGTCCCCTTTTTCTTCTCTTTTTTGTCCTACGTCTCGGGTTTTACAATGTTGAAGTATCTTTATTCGCTGCGGCTGGGCTAAGCATTCTAAGCAGGGCAGCGGCAGCAGTGGTCTGACTGCCTTTTCATCACAACTTTTCTGTCGCCGAGCTATCGGCACGCTCGTTCGATAGATCAATTCGTTTTCAGACAAGACGCACGAACAAACTTGTTCCTCAACGCTCACTGATGTTTTGGCTTTCAAATCGAAGTATCTTCATTCCCTGGGCTAAGCATTACAAAAGGGACAGAACGGTCGGAATGTCTCCTCATCTCCTCTCGACCATTTTTCTGTCCCTGTGCTATCGGCACGCTACCGTTTGATAGATGAATTTCTTTTTCAGGCGAGATGCACGAACAAACCTTTTTCGGAACGCTAATTGCTGTCTTGGCTTTCAAATCAGATCGTTTTTACCTGCTGGATTAAGCACTAATCAATTGAAAAGAGGCAGCGGTCCAGCTACGCCTTTCGTCTCGACGGTCTCGACGGTCTCAACAGCAGCGCAGCCATCTTGTTTGTTTACGTGACGTCACGGAGCGCGAAGAAGTCACTCGCGCTCCGAGAAATTCTCGGTGCACGAAGAGCGCGCTCGAGTGTCAGTCTCCGGTGACACTCCTGTCCGTTTAGTGAACGCAGCGCCAAATTCTCGCGCTCCGGAGCACGGACTTAACGCGCCCAGTCTGTTCAAGCTCGCAAACGCTCCTCGCAACGCTCCGCGTCCACCAGCCGCACCTGAACGCGTCGCGCTCGAACGCAAAACTCTGTATGAGCCTTTTCGCTTCTCGCGCTTAGGTTTGTGTGTCCGTCGCATTGCGTCCGTGAACATAGATTTGTATATTGATCCTTCATTCCAGACCGAAAACTGGACGGTAGTATTGGAGAGAAATGATAAGCCCGTTAAGAACCTGAGCGTCGTGGTGATGACGAGGCAGCGCGGCAGCGAGGACGCCGTCAGAGCCGAGAGCTGCGTTCGACACGTTGGAAGCACCAACATGATTGTGATCTACAGCAGAGTCACCAAGGGTTACGCCCGTGTGCTGAAGGCCAACGTCACCGCCACAATCACTCTGCCCGACAAAGAGCAGACTGTATTTTTGAGTTTACTCGACAATGGCAAAGGTAATCTCACGACTTCTATAGTGGTGGAAATGTTTCAGTTGGGGTACTGACCTAAGTGGAGAATTGTGAAAACCGCCAGTACTCTTTCGAAGTAAGATGCGAAAAAGCGTCGAAGTCGTGTCCGCGCTGCCAGTGTCCCGCGTGTATATTACGCGTGACGAGCGTGGTACTTATTGTGACCGACGTACAGTCTCTAACAATATAAAACACCCGTTTTATGAGGTCGTTGCAGGTGGTTGCACTGGATTCGCCTTGGCAATACGCACATTGTTTGAGGCGAGCAAGAACACATTCAGCCTTTCCCCTCTGGTGAAGAAGGAAGACCAGCGAAGCTGTACTATGGTGCGAATGAAGTAATGGCCGGCCGCAAGTCGGCAAGCCAGAGTGGAGAGGCTGGACAGCTACCGCCATCTATAAACGACGACGGCAACCAGACAACCGGCAAGCCGGTTGTCCGGTTGCCGCCTTTCGCACATAGATTGCGGTAGCTGCCCAGAGTTTCCTGTCATCATTTGTTTGCTGATGGACACGATACTGGGGAAACTAGCTCTTAACAGCTCCGCTGTAAAACACATTTTGTCTATGCTCTTTTCTAAAGTGAAGCACCTACGGCCAAGACATACTTTGCACCACCGCATAAACTGCCTCGGCGAACGGAAGTTTTGTTTTGGTGGAGGCTATAAGCAAACGCGTGTGGCAGTCATGTGGATTAGTACCACTATGTGTCACTGTGACAGCATGACGGTGTTAGGAGGTGACGCGACGTGACGTGAGGCCATATGAAGCAGGGCCACATGACGTCATATGACGTGGCCATGTTGTTGATGTCACGTGCCGTCATGATCTCACGCTGTAGGGTCAGGAACGCCATGCTTGTTGATGAAGTTACGGAGCCAGTGTCACCATGAGGATGTCGCGTTATCACGTGGAAAATTTGGTGGACGAGCATTTTCCTCTAAAAGTTAGCAGTATTTTGATAATGATTATCGTATTCGCCACGGCGGTAATATTTCTCGTTCGATTCGTCGGCGAGAATTTTTAAAAATTTATCTAGCTAATTACGGATATAAATTCCGATCATAATACACATGTGAGAGGCTTTAGACGGGCTTTTGCAGCCCCTACTGTACAAGTATACCGGGCGTTTCAACAAAAATATTTAAAACTTTTCTAAAATAGTGTTAGGGCACGTACGTGACCGAGAGAAAGGATACTCCTTATGGTAACAAACTGACAACCATGACGGACATCAGGAATCGCAAAAAAAAACATATCTAATTAGCTAAACAATAAACTAAAATATGCTAATAATTGCACTGATAAGGTTAACTATACGAGAGAAAACACAAATATGTTTCCTGACGCCGAATATTTCCAAACGAGCTCGAGGCATCGTATACTGTTCTGGTTGCTAATGTATAATCATTAACACCGGGGACCAGGGAGCGTTTGGTAGTGTCGGCGCCATCTAGGGGTGAGAGTATCAAGCTTCACATAACTTTGCGAGTGCGCACTAGAGCGGACGAAGCTGACTTTGCCTTTGACGCCTTCCGTCCGCCTGTCGTTGCCCAGGCGCGGATCTGACAGCAGACGACGGCGAGTACGCCGCCTACTTCACCCAGTACCAAGGGAAGGGAAGGTACAGCGTGAGGACCGACGTCACCCTGGACCCAAGCGCTCGAATGGGGCCCGCAAGACCTGGGAAGCAAATTCCTCCTCTTGGCAGACTGCGTGCTGCGGAATCGAGAATGGGTAAGCGTTATTCAACATGAGCTGTGCAAAACTAAAGTCGGTGACAGGTTAAGTGTTCAGGGAAGCTCCTCCCACCTCTTTCCACTTCAGCGGAGTGAACACTGGAAAAAAGGCGACCTACTCTCCAGCGTTCACTCTGCGAAAATGGTAAGAGGTGGGAGAAGCTTCCCTGAACTGGTCCCCGTGATCAACCAGTATCACATCAAAATAAAAAAATTGTTTTATAAAGACACAAATCCTGGAGAATGGGGCTAAAGGCGGATTGTGTCACCTCACGAGGCCTATTGCGGAAGGCGTATAGTCTGGAACTAGAGGTCTGCCGGACAGGTTCCGCCTGCAAAAAGCAAAGCTCCGCCCACACGAAGGAGGGCGGGCGTTGAAGTGGTCCTCTATGATTAAGTGGCAGGTGTTAAAGAGGCAGATCCTTAGGTGATGTGGTGCTATATTGTAGACGAATCGGACCCTGAAAAGTCCGATTTGGGAAACTACATAGCACTTCCCGTGACGTAACACAAAAGACAATGTGCGTTGTGAGGGGTAACGGAAACTTCAAATTCTTCAATTTTATTGAAATCTAAAAAAAAGCGCATGTAGAAAATTGGTTTTCTATTCCTCTTTCTATAGGTGACATATATTAATTCCTGCAATGATTTGGCCAAAGTCCGAAAATCTGTGCACCACTTCTTTAAGCGATGTTGAAAAAAATTAAAGCCGTTTACAGCTCCCTGTAACGCCGAATTGGAGCGCAGCTCTTGAGGAGGAGAGGAAGGTACGGAGAGGGGGCTATGCCCCTCCTCCTCTCCTGCTCGCCCATATTTAGAGGAAAATTTTCCGCTAAATCTAAGCGGGAAAATATTTCCGCTAAAGTTAGCGGGGAAAATTTTCCGCTAGATTTAGCGGGGAAATACTTCCGCTAGATTTAGCGGGAAAATTTTCCGCTAGATTTAGCGGGGAAAATTTTCTGCTAGATTTAGCGGGGAAAATTTTCCGCTAAATTTAGTGGGGAATATTTCCGTAAATCTACCGGGTAAAATTTTCCGCTAAATTTAGCGGGGAAATTTACCCATCATGCACCGCGCGGTTACGCCGACGCCGACGCCGACGCCGCTCAAGCCGGAAACGGGCGCCTAGGAGCTGCGCTCTAAAAGAATTATATTGAACTATAACCCTAATTTCTGAGCAACAGTATCTGCGGTTAAACAAACGCGCATTTTGTTACTGCGAACTCTCAAAAATTGTGCATTTTTACCGAGTAGAGCATTCTTCGTCAAGAATTTTGGGACGGAGCATCAACTGCAGATTTAATGTCGGTCCCTGCTTGTGAACTCCCGCGTGTGAACACGCGCAATGCGCCTCAAGTGATATGCTTGAATTGCGTGTGCTTGCTTATCCGGGCAGATACGTTTGGTGGCGGCGTAATAGCCTGCCTTCTGTCGGTTGACCCCCAGTTAGCCTAAAGTCAGAAGTGCTGAAGCTCAAGTGGATGCTGCCGAAGCCACCAGACATAGGCGTCAGTCTACACTAGGCCACACAGTTAGCGCGACCGAGAGAAATCGGCGCTTGTTAGTTTGTACCCTGGTAGAAAAAGAGAGGGGTGACAACTGCGCCGCCCCGCCACAAAGAAAGTGTGACGAAGGTTCGCTATTTCTGACAAACACCGTGAGATAGCGCAGCGTGACAGGAGCTCGTGGAACCGTCCTTATTGGCCTACAGGTTTACAAAGCCATCCGGCGCACAGAGCGCCAATTCTACAGTGCCCATTACGGCCTACCGTTTTGCCCCTCGAGTGAGTTCAAAAAAGCTTACATTCAA
Organism: Ixodes ricinus; assembly: GCA_037355805.1. Lineage (NCBI taxonomy): Eukaryota > Metazoa > Arthropoda > Arachnida > Ixodida > Ixodidae > Ixodes > Ixodes ricinus. Next base: position 80,599 of record JAZHYW010003061.1, read on the forward strand.
AGCATGAAATGCTTTTAGGGGCGAAGTTCATTAGGTCTAGCTTTGTTCGTCCGGCGTCCGCGCTCACATCGATTGCCATCCCATCTGCCTTCTTTCTTTTTCTGTCTTTTAAAAAGAAGACAGATAATAAAAAAATCATGCTCTTTTGAAAAATTAAAAAAAATATTTAAAAAATAATAATAAGATGAAACAAATGTTTGCGCAGTCGACAGGTTTCGAACCTGTGCGGGGAGACCCCAATGGATTTCTAGTCCATCGCCTTAACCACTCGGCCCCGAATGCGGGACGAGTAGGAGGATCTGAGATGTGGTAGTAACTCAAGAGCTGGAAATGTCATGGATGAAACGTTGCATGTAGCCGCTCAACGTCTATACAAGAGAGGGCGCTGCGGTCAAATGCGTATATAATCGCGTTAAACTTTGCATGCATTGGCTCAACGTTTATAGACGAGAGGGCGCTGCGGTCAAATGCTCGAATGCGTATATAACCACGATCCATACCACACATTCTCTTTCTGACATGGATGAAAACGAACGAAAAGCTCGGCATGCTGCGGTCAGCGTCTACGCAAACAAGCACCAGTAGAGCTTCGCCTCAATCAACATCATTCGCCACGTTACCCCTTCCCAAACTTTTGCCCGTCCGTGCATTTTTCGCTAAATTCAGCGGGAAAAGTGTCGTCACGTGACCTCACGTGGCCTAGTACACTTTAGGAAAATTGACGACACGTAAGCTATACGTCATCTTCGTTTCTCCGCTGTAATTGGAGGAAAATTCACGTCCTAGCCAAATCATCTTCAATTTCCCGCTAAATTTAGCGGAAAATCGACGTCACATGACCTATACACCAATTGAGTTACTCGCTAACATTAGCGGAAAAATTGACGTTTCGTGACCTAGACATCAATCCAGTTTCCCGGCTAAATTTAGCGGAGGAAATCGACGTCACCTGACCTGACGTCCTTTGACCCATACAGAATTCAGTTTCCGCTAAATTTAGCGGGAAATATACTTCATGTCACCCCGATTTCCTCTCCTCATTACTCTCTCCTCCCTTTCCCCTCCCCCTCTCCCAATCCCTCTCCTCACCCTCCTACAGTGCCCTCTCCCCTCTCCATCTGCCTCCTTTTCCCCCCCTCCCTCCCTTCCCCTCTCCCCATTCCTCCTCCCAACTAGAGTGACCTTTTCCTCCTACTTCCGCAACTGCCGTTCTTCCCTCCACCCCCTGGTCACGCGACTACCAATTCAGTTACCTCAAAATTGATACAAGTAGGTTCTTCACTACCGTAACGACTGTCTAATGCCTTCCAAACAATTGAAACAATCGCTTCTAAAGACAGCGATTTACATGCATTATACTTTGAGGGTAAAGATCGCTGCCAATACTTTCCTCTCCTTTCTGCTGAAACCATTTCTTTCTTTGAGTTTATTTAAGCCAAGAAATCCTCGATCCAAGACTCCGACAATGGGCATCACTTCAACCGATAAGAGATGGACTGGTGATTGCTTGTTTGCGCTATGTCTTGCTCGGTACCCCTGATGAACGCTAAATGATATGGTGCAAAATGTAATCGTAAAAGCTTTTCCCCTGTAAACGGGTTACGGAGATGGACAAGATTCACGGGCAATGTGAAGGGATGTATTTGACAGTTCAGAAAATAATAAAAAAGATCATTCATAGGAAATATCCTTCTCCGTCGTCTCCGGCAGAGCCTGGCAAAAGGTGCACGTCATCAAACACATCTGCCGAATGTGAGAAAGAAGCCGTGAACAAGGCGGTGATGTCAAGTACTTATTTTCAAGGTCGCCTGAAGGTGAGCATTCCCACAGATTTATTAATTGATATTACGCCTAAAGGTGGACAAAATGATCTACGAACAAATCGGTAGATATACTAGGCTTCAAGTAAGACGTTTGTAGCTCGAAGCATAGTTTACAAAGATCCTGCTAGAAGATAAAGGCTCAAGTTTGTTTCGAAGAAATGTAGATCAATCTCCTACTTAACCGTTTAATGAATCCCATATCGCTCTTAATCAAATTCCACGTACGAGGGGCGTTCATAAAGTTCGTATTATCGGCACAAAAAATTGTAAGGAAACGGAACAAAACAGGCATCAACATGAGCGGGCGTCCTTCTAGCTTCCGGAGAGTATAAACATCGCATGCTATAGTAGCTCGGAACGCCGCTAGAGAGTCGAAACGAAAGTGGCACCGCACGTCGGTGCCAAGCACATGCAGTGATCCGTTCTCTCATTTGAAGGCAAGCAACGCCAAGGATATTCATTCCAATCTGGGAGCGTTGTTTGGGGACAACGCCCCAGTTTATGACACTTTGGTTAAATGGCGCAGACGCTTCTAGTGTGGCCAAATAAGAGAAAAATCATTTCAAAGACGGCGACCAAGTGATTGCTGAAGTGGAGCGATTTCGAACACTCAAAACGAGGCGTTCTAAACTATGGCTTCCGGCATGTTGTTCACTGCTGGGAAAAGTGGGTGACTTTTGGTGGCGAATAGGTAGAGAAAGTCTCAACTCCTACTCGAGTTTGATTGCTGAATCTCTATTCCTTCGTGACAATAATACGAACTTTATGAACGCCCCTCGTAGGTTTTAGTAAAATTAACGTTCCAGGTACTCTTTCCGGAACAAGGGAAACTTTTTACGTGGATCGGTAACTATGTGACACGACGGTTCTCTTCGTTTGTTTTTGCATAATTTGTTTTTTAATCTGAAACAAGCAAACGTTCATTGTCGTTCCACTTACATGCCGTTCCACGTCGCCTGTTTTACTTAAGCACCAATCTGCTCAAGTTAAAGCGGACATGTTTTTAACCATGATGGCGTTAAGGAGCTCGTGTCGCAGAAAGGTCGGCGCCGGTGGTGTGCGCTAATATCCAGGACTGGTCTATAGTGTCCTGACGTCACAGCCACATGACCTCGCGCGGGAATTTCAAACAACCCACAACACTTACGTGAAACGTGACGTCACGCGTGGAATGAAAGTGATTAAAAATAAGACGGTTAATGCGAATCAGAGGTCGCCCCATGTCTCAAATACTTTCAGTTCATAAAGTAATTCATATGCCTTAAAGAGAAAATTTGAAGAATTTTCGGTGGGATTGGAACCACGACCCTTCTTCGGTTGCGAGTCAGACACGCAATACTGACTAGGCCACGCAAGGTACGCTTGAACGACTTGGAACGAGAGGGAGTTTATATGTTCATAAGTCTCGCTATTCCGTTCCCTCTCAAAGTCGGAGCTTCCTCCAAGTTTTTCTGAGACGCGGGTAAATATAGAGTTCGTGCACGTGACCCACAAAGAGCATATCGTTCATGGCGACTGCACGCCCGAGCCGTTTGTATTCTCCGGTGGCTTTTTCTAATGGTGTGAGTGTGTGTCTGCGCGCACGATAGTGTCTGCGTTTGTGTGCGCGCGTAAGTTCGTGTGTGCGTGCATATCTGTGAGTCCGTGTGAGAGAGAGTTGTTAGGCATCCCAAATCTAAAGATATGGACATTTGGCATACTGTGGGGACCTGAACCTACAAAGTTAAATGGAGAATTCAAACACTATAATCCATTTTCCAAACCCCACCAAGCAACATTGACGGTGGCCATTTCTCGGGTACGATGCGCGTGATTGGGTCCGACTTCTCGGCGAATGCTGACGTCGTACTCGTGTCCAATATATGCTCAAATCACGTGATCGAACAGTGGCGCACTCGGATAATTGGCGCATGAGCTACAAGATGGCGCGCTCTTTTGTAATCAAAGGTCTATCGCGGACCGATTTCGGAGGGTAGTTGTTCCACGTTACCGCTGCCGTGACGCTCTCTCGGGACGTTCAGTCGGACCGCACATGCAGCAACGCAGCTCGCAACTGCCGCGCTTCCCCTTTTCAACTAAACTTGGGACATACGTGTTGACATCTGGGCTGGTTCGTTCCGCATCAGTATAAAACGAATTGCACACACAAGAAAAACGGGAACCAAACATTACAGATATGAAGTGCAAGCGTGCTCGTCTGCCCTACGCGACGTCTTGTGGCATTTGTGTCTTCAAGCGATAGCTTTAAGGAGCTCGTGTTGCGGACGAGCAAGAAGTCGGTGGTGTGCGACGAAAAAACCCTGATTGGTCGATGAGATCATGGCGTCAGAGGAACATGATCTCGCGCAGGAATTTCAAACAGCGCTCACATAAAATGCTAAAGTGATTAAAACGCGAAATGTTTTTCGAAGAAAGGTCGCCGCATGTCTTAAAATAAAGTAGTTACTTTGTCTTGCAGGAAATTTGTTTTGTCAGGAATCCCCGCCTCCGACTGAAAAAGTTTTTCAGTCGGAGGCGGGATTGGAACCCATCGACCCTTCGGTTGCGAGCTGAGCTACGCCGGCATGCTTTCTTTATTCTTTATTCAGAGAACTCCTGCAGCGCCTAGAAGGCATTATTGCAGGGGGCGAATAATAACGAAAAGAACATATCAGCATTTGCAGCACAAACTATACATTCCTGTAAAGCGTTCCAGTCCTTGACCGTCCTCACAAAAAATGAATTTTTGCACAGCTCCGTCCTAGTACAGTATTCGCGTATCTTGTGCACATGATCATTACGTTTGGAAAAATAATTTGGTTTTAAGAGGTATGATGAGCTATTAATACCAGTAGCTTCATGATAAATGTTGTATAAAAACTTCAACCGTAAATTTTTTCGCCGAAGATCCAATGACGCCCATCCTAGTGATTGTTTCATGTTAGTTACACTAGAAAAACGGTCGTACTGGCCCAGGACGAAGCGTGCGGCACGATTTTGTATCTTTTCTCAAGCCATCAATGCGATTTTTTTGGAAGGGTCCCACACAGTGCATGCGTAATCAAGAATTGGCCTTACATAGGCAAGATATGCTAGTTCTTTTATTTTTTGTGTAGCGTTTTTTAGGTTTCTTTGGACAAAGCCGAGTGCGCGACCCGCCCTCATAATGACATCATCAATCTGCGAATCCCACGTGCAGTCAGATGACAAAGTGACTCCGAGGTATTTTACTTTATTCTCATTTGTTACTAGCTCATTGCTTAAGTAATACTGTGTGTCAAATTTATTTTTTTACGTGTGAAGCTAACATGAACACATTTCTTTACGTTAAGTTGCATCCCCCATTCACCGCACCAATGTTCTATTCGATCTAGGTCAGCCTGCAGTTGTCCGGAACCCTCCCCGTTCTTTATACGCGTATACACAGCGCAATCATCTGCAAATAATCTCAGCTGGGAAGTTACATTGACATGAATATCGTTGATAAATACTAAGAACAACAATGGCCCCAGAACCGAACCCTGTGGTACACCAGACGTAACTTCAACGAAATGAGACGCCTCGCCGTTTAAAATTACACATTGCTGACGCGAACTCAAATATGACTGAATCCATTTTAGGGTGGTAATATCTATGTTCAAACATTTCAATTTGTGAAGTAATAACGAGTGCGACACTGTGTCAAACGCTTTCCTATAATCAAGAAAAACACAATCAGTCTGTTCACCCTTATCTACGGACATGACAAGATCATGATAGAGCTCGGTTAGTTGCGTGACACAAGAATAACCTCTCCTAAACCCATGTTGAGAGTCCATGAAAAAATTATGGTAACTAAGATGCTGCATTATCTGGCTATACAAAATATGCTCAAGTAGTTTGCAACAAATTGATGTTAAAGAAATTGGCCTGTAATTTGTAACATCTTTTTTGGGTCCCTTTTTGTGTATTGGTATTACATGAGCTACTTTCCAATCATTCGGTAATGACCCCTCAAGCAAAGACTGGTTGAAGATTATAAAAAGATATGGGGCAATGGCGTGAGCACATCGCTTCAGAACCCTAGGCGAAATTTGATCAGGGCCAATCGCTTTAGTTTCGTCTAAATTTTTTAGTAGCTTTAGGACTCCCTCGACACCAACCTCAACTGGAGGCATATCATCGTATCTGTTTGTAAGCGTTACTGGCGCTATATTGTTCGCAGGCACAAAGACCGATTGAAAATATTCATTAAAAATGCAAGCTTTTTGATGGGCATCTGTAATTAGTTCGTTATTTACTAATAAGTCAGGTATTCCCATCTGGTCATTTCCGCAACGTTTCATAAACTTCCAGAACTGTTTATTGTTATTTTTCATTCCGTCTTCGAGCCGCTGTAGATAATCGCCTTTTGCTTTCTTCACGGTGACTTTGTACTTCGTCGTCAGTTCTTTCAGTTTCCCACGGTTTACTGCTGACTTTTTCTTTTTGTACCGTGCGTAAGCACGCTTTCGTTTTTTGTTAATCGTAGAACACTTCCGTTGATCCATGGTTTTGCTCTATTTTTTAATTTGGATGCATCAATACATGGTATGTATTTCTCTGTTAGCTTTATCAGTCTCTGCCTAAACAGTAACCACGTGTTGTGCACATCTCTTTCTTCAGCAACGCATTCAAACGACAGAAAGCCATTAGAGAGCTCGGAGCTAATGCCTTCATAATTTCCCTTTTCATACAAAAACACCTTTCTATCTGTAGTCAACTTTACACGTGCAGACTGAAAACGAAGCGCCGCGACTACAGCGTCATGGTCGCTTATGCTCGGTATGACATCGATTCGTTTAACAATGTCGGGATGATTACACAACAACAAGTCAAGTATGTTGTGTCCGCGCGTAGGTACAAGTACATGCTGGGTAAAACCTAGACTATCAACCATACACTTCATATCAATATTAAGTCGAGTCATTGTTTTACAGGTACACTCGTCATCACTCCATGTCAAGTCTGGCAGATTAAAATCGCCACCAAGTACCACACATTCATTGGTAAAACTAGAAACAATTTCGGTTAGGGTGTCTATACAAGTAGAATCAGAATTCGGGGGCCTGTAGAAAACTCCTACGGTAAAACATAGGTTATTTGGCAGCCTCACCCTACACCATACTGATTCTACGTTGTCAGCTATATCGAGTTGGTGACTTTGCAAATTATTGTTAACTAACAGAAATACCCCTCCCCCGCGTAACGACCTGTCCTTTCTGTAGGCGGTAAAGCATCTAGGGAATACTTCATGATCTAAGATAGAGTCGTCAAGCCATGATTCAGTCCCAAGAATAATATCGGCTTGAACAGATAAGATTAAACCCGATAATTCTTCTACTTTACTTTTTACGCTTCTACAATTCACAACCATCACAGTGATATCCTTTTGCACCGCTTTCTTTGAATTTGTTTGACGTCAGTTACGTTGCACAGGTACAACCTCCTCTCTTTCACTGTTCCAAGTAAACATTTTCCCATTAATTACAAGCTTATCGTTCGTTAGATTTACTTTGCTGATACCTTCCTCCCTTCTAGCTTTTGCGTACGCCCAAAGATGGCGGCGCTTTTCTCTTACTTCTATTGAGTAGTCGTTCGACAGAGACACCGTTGTACCCTTTAATTTAAACGCGTTCTTCAAAAGTGCAGCCTTTTCGTCTAGAGTAGAAAAGCGTATTAATATTGGTCGTGTTTTATTGTCCAGATGTCTTCCGAGCCTGTGTATTTTTTCTATCGTTGATACCTTCACGCCTAGCTTCTTGTCAAAAATTTCGGTAACCACTTTCTGGTTTAACGAAACGGGTGACTCAGTAGAGTCCTCCGCCACACCGTAAACAATGAGGTTGTTATGCCGGCTCCGGTTTTCAAGGGCGTCAACCCTTGCAGCCATTGCAGTGACGTTTCTTTCTATATGCTGGACATAATTCTCGCATCTCTTAAGGTCAGGCTCTAATTTCGAGAGACACTCAACTTTAGTTTCAATTGAGGATAGCCTTACTTCTGTTTGTCTAATGTGTTCATCGAGTTTATTTTTAATTTCCGATATGCTGTTGTTTAGCGTCTTCTGGCCATCAAGAATTGCTGCCAACTGAACTTCCGTCAGCGGGCCAGGGTTGAGTTCCACATCTCCGCTCAAAAGAAGAACAATGAAGCAGAGTGAATCAAAACAGGCGGCAACACACTCCAATAAAGCTCCCGGGCGAGGCAGCACTACAAGACAGACAGAATTGCTCTTGACACTAGAGAAGGAAGGAGTTTTACCAACCTGGATAGCAAACAAGAGCTGGTTTAGCCGTGGCCGCATCGTTGCAGTGCTGTCTCGCCCACTGAGTACGACGACGAAAGGGGCGGTGCAGGAAAACTTTGCTCCTGTCGATGACGATGGTGCTTCATACACAGTTGTAGATAACACCGACGGAAATGTTCCAGCGGCCGCCAAAACACGCGGGAGCTCGCTGTCATAGGCGTAGTTCTTGAAGGACGTTGCGTTGAAAATGCGATGACTGTCACACGATGATTCCCCGCATTCGTTGACGGGCCACACAGTCCAGGATGCAAGGACCTGGATAGCAAACAAGAGCTGGTTTAGCCGTGGCCGCATCGTTGCAGTGCTGTCTCGCCCACTGAGTACGACGACGAAAGGGGCGGTGCAGGAAAACTTTGCTCCTGTCGATGACGATGGTGCTTCATACACAGTTGTAGATAACACCGACGGAAATGTTCCAGCGGCCGCCAAAACACGCGGGAGCTCGCTGTCATAGGCGTAGTTCTTGAAGGACGTTGCGTTGAAAATGCGATGACTGTCACACGATGATTCCCCGCATTCGTTGACGGGCCACACAGTCCAGGATGCAAGGACCTGGATAGCAAACAAGAGCTGGTTTAGCCATGGCCGCATCGTTGCAGTGCTGTCTCGCCCACTGAGTACGACGACGAAAGGGGCGGTGCAGGAAAACTTTGCTCCTGTCGATGACGATGGTGCTTCATACACAGTTGTAGATAACACCGGCGGAAATGTTCCAGCGGCCGCCAAAACACGCGGGAGCTCGCTGTCATAGGCGTAGTTCTTGAAGGACGTTGCGTTGAAAATGCGATGACTGTCACACGATGATTCCCCGCATTCGTTGACGGGCCACACAGTCCAGGATGCAAGGACCTGGATAGCAAACAAGAGCTGGTTTAGCCGTGGCCGCATCGTTGCAGTGCTGTCTCGCCCACTGAGTACGACGACGAAAGGGGCGGTGCAGGAAAACTTTGCTCCTGTCGATGACGATGGTGCTTCATACACAGTTGTAGATAACACCGGCGGAAATGTTCCAGCGGCCGCCAAAACACGCGGGAGCTCGCTGTCATAGGCGTAGTTCTTGAAGGACGTTGCGTTGAAAATGCGATGACTGTCACACGATGATTCCCCGCATTCGTTGACGGGCCACACAGTCCAGGATGCAAGGACCTGGATAGCAAACAAGAGCTGGTTTAGCCGTGGCCGCATCGTTGCAGTGCTGTCTCGCCCACTGAGTACGACGACGAAAGGGGCGGTGCAGGAAAACTTTGCCCCTGTCGATGACGATGGTGCTTCATACACAGTTGTAGATAACACCGGCGGAAATGTTCCAGCGGCCGCCAAAACACGCGGGAGCTCGCTGTCATAGGCGTAGTTCTTGAAGGACGTTGCGTTGAAAATGCGATGACTGTCACACGATGATTCCCCGCATTCGTTGACGGGCCACACAGTCCAGGATGCAAGGACCTGGATAGCAAACAAGAGCTGGTTTAGCCGTGGCCGCATCGTTGCAGTGTGGTCTCGCCTTCGGTTTTGGGAACGAGCGGGGCTTTACATTTACCTATAGTGTTCCACTCTTCGAGGTGGAAGCTTATACGCCCTCCTGTAATTTCGTTCGCTCTGGTTTCTAATGAGATCTTCGGCAGCGTCACCCTCGCTCTGGAACTTGTAAAACCGGTAGCTAAAACATTTTTATTGTTTCTGTCCTGTCAATACCAGGTGTGCAAATATTCGAGTTACATTCAAAGTTAAAGTGCGAAGTGTCAATTGCACATTATTAACATCCTTAGGGCCGATAGCCTGAGGCAGCCAAAAGGCAGGAGCCCATGCATGCACATGCTGGCTGTCTCCTCGGTTCTACGTTAACAAGTGATGGATGATCATGAGAATAAAATGAGTAAATACAAGAATGGGCAAGTTATGCGCATGGCGAAGTTTCACAAATATGTACATATTCACTCGTGATGGCGCACTAGGCGGCATGAACCGGCCACGCGAGGAGCCTGGCGAGCATCGTCAGGTTGGAAATAGCATGAGTCCGGGAGCCTGAACGAACAGGGAAGGGGGGCGCTAATGGCGCGCGCAATCCGCTGGTCGAGTTTCGAAGGGTCACGCCTCTACTTCCTGTGTAGCCGTCAGGGTGGAGTAGACGCCACGAAGGTACTTGCACAAAAGTGCTCGCCTGGAGAGCGGTCGACGCCTGTCAAGTCTAAACCGTCCAAGAGACTGTAAACATACTCTCGTAGAGTAGCTTGTCAGCCATGCCGTCCTAGAATGAAAATGCGCTGTTTTAGACGTTTTTTTAGTCGACCCAAGTCTCTCGTTGTGGTCAGCCTGGTGGGGGGCTCCAGATAGAGGAAGAGTACTCAGAACCGGCACATACAAGGGTGGTGTGGAGCATGCAGAATAACAAGTTCAGACTCCCCTCTCGATGTCCTTGTTATGAGTCCTCTCTATCTGTTGTCTCATTTACAGACGTAGAGCCACACGCGGTGGAAAGGACAGGCTCTGAACAAACCACACTCCAAGTAGCTTGTGCCAGTGGCCTCCTCTATCTGCGTCCCATGGTGCACCGAATGCGAAGTCGTCCAGTTTACGTTTTCGGTTTATTCTGTGGGACGAGACTTCCTGGGGTTGAGGAAGGTCCATTCAGTTCAGACTACTTACAGAACCGGGGAGGCCGGACTGAAGGAACTTAGGGTTCTTGGTTAGAGAATGGTTCTGTACAGTGCATGGACAGCAGCATAATGAAAATGAGTGGCTAGTTTATATAGATGTTGAAAACAATGGGTCCTGTCACGGAACCTTGTCGCACACCCGCTTTCACCTTGTGCCACTGGTCAGCCTTGGTAGCATACTCGCTAACGGTGATGACTAAGGAAGTTGGATGTCCAATTTAGAGTTTATCCGGAGATACCGAAGTTTGGGAGCTTAGCAAGAATAGTATTGTGGTTCACACTGTCGAAGACACTCGAAACGTCCATAGAGAGTAGGTTGGCTACTTTGGAGCTGTCAAATGCACTACGCAGATCGTGGTGCAGTAGATGAAGCAGAGTATCATAACTCCGCCCTTTTCTGAAACCGTTTCGGGTATTACAGATCAGGTAGTTTATTTCAAGGTTTTCGAATTTTTTCCATACATTAGGGTTTCAAATATTTTGCAGATAATGCAAGTAAGACTAACTGGATGGTATCTTTCGAGAAAGCTCAGCAGTTCTCCCGATCTTTATGGACGGGAATCACATCCGCTATTTTCCAAACATCAGGGATGAGTTCCCTGGAAAAGCAGTAGTTGTACAGGTCTGCCAGTGGGGACGAGAGGCTGTAGAACAGGTTTTCAGCAGCGAGGGGGAACGCCATCAGGAACAGGTGAGGCAGATGGCAGAATCAACAACCTAAGCGTTTATGGGGGGGAGGGGGCACAGTGAGGGTCTCTACGCAGCTGTGCTCTTTAGAAGTTGGACTGTCAACATAAGAGGAGTTGCTAAACGTGGAAATGATGCCACTGAATTGTTGAATAAATGAGTTCTGCGAGCATCTGAAGATCGTCAATGTAGGCAGCTCCTATCTGGAATCGGGTTACAACGCGGCTTCTTCGCAAGGAACCATAGTACTCCCTAAAACCACCTGGGCCGCGTTATTGCCTTACTTTCCAAGTCGAAAAAGGTATTTCCGATAGGATATTTGTATCTCTTTTTTTAAGTTGTCTTAGAAAATTTGTATAAGCTGTCTTGTGTGTAGCCTCCTGTGTCTTCGAAGCTATTTTAAAGAAACGCCTGGTCTTGTTCGATAATGGCTTAATGGGTCCGGATATCTATTGTTTTTACTTCTTGTTTTTCGAGGTTATCTTGTTGTGAGTGGCGTTTCTGCATACAGCCCAAAATAATGTCGTAGAACACGTCCCGTGGGTTGAAGTCAGTCATAAAATTTGTGCAGAAAAGCCAAGGGTCAAGGGCGACAGAACGCTTGATCGTTTCCTATCCGTCTTTGTTGGGTAGAATAACTTGCTTGCGGAATAAAACGTCTTCTTGAGCAGCCAACATTCCACGTGGAGGAGCGTCCGACACTAGAATTTGGGCCGGGTTCCGGCAGAGAACTAGGTCTAGAACGGCCCAGACCGTTACCACGCATCTGAGTGGAAAAATGAACGACCTGGGTTAGGTTCGCATACTGCATCCAGCCCAGAAATTTGGCCTCAGTCACGGTGGGAGGCATCGGGTCCGAGGAGTTCCAGTTGATATGGAGGTTAAAATCACTAGTTAAGATAATGTTCATAAAGCATTTCCCGCGATAATTAAATTAATTAAACACTGTACCCACCTGAGAAAAAAAGTATGATTCGCTTCTTCCGTCGTTTTTGTCTGTTCTTTCAACACGCACATCATTACGTATACGTACATTTGATCTCGCAAATACTGCAAAACCTTTGCTCTTGATAAATGCAGTTCCAGAACCTCAATGATGGCGCCAGCGTTGCAATGGGTGTCCTCTAGTCATAAGAGATTGCAAGACGTTGGTCGTAAGAAAACCTAAGTAACGAGAACCAGCCTTTTGTATTGTAGCTCAGGTGCGTCCCATTTGTCCGCAAAGGCCTGGACAATATGTTATTTTCAATTAATGTCTCCAAATACTCTTAGACGATAGGCTGGTACACAGTGGACATCAATCAACGGCTAGAAAGGCATTGCAGGACTCCTTCAAACCAAGCTGCACAAAACACACCATAGGCCTCGTGGCTCTCAAGTGTCGGATGCCTTCTGTGTCGGGCGAAATCTAAAATTTTTCGGTGGCGCTTCGGCTGTCCGTTATTAGGCTCCGGTTTATCTCACACGGCCGACCTTTCCCCGGACAAATTCCTACAAAATCGGTGATGTCACCTTTCCTGCTGTTCCAAAATCCGCCATATCCCAGACGAAAAAAATATAAACGCAAACCTCTAGAGTTGGTCCACGTACCACAGGAACGTGTCCGGGGACAAGTCTGCGGATCTCTGGAATGTTGTGTATCAAGTGAGCAAACGTCATAAAATAGGTCCATGGACCTGTCGAACCACGGTTATCGAGATTTGAAACCTGTTCTATTTTCGCACTTTTCCTTGGTCGGTCGAGGTCCATGCCAGGTCCGCAGACTCGGCTAACTCTGAAGGAACCAATCGCGCCCAAATGTTCGCAGCGAGAACGCTACACGAGTCGTCTCTTTTTCTTCTTTTTCTTCCTTTTTACGGTCCATTTTCAGCTTTCATTGATATGGTTCTTGCCTGGCTGTGCTTTATGTAACGGTCGACACTAGTTGACACCTTATTAACCGAATATGTTTATAGGCTATTTCTTAGAATTATTGTCTACGTCCCTGCCGCGATGTAAAGACACTTTAAAATACGACGATATTTCACAGCCTTCTTATTGCGAAATGCAGATATAGTACATGGAATTTCGAAGCCGGAACCCACTTCAACGAAAACAGACATTAATTAAAAGTGTATCAAAATACAGAAGGTAAAAGTAGCTATCTAAGAACTCCAAGAGATATCATAACGCATACTTCTGCAAGCCCACAGCCAGCTATAACAAATACTGCCAATACAAGAACGCTGAATCGGGAGGGGGGGGGGGGCATTCTTGGCTCTCAACTGTAGTGAAACGTGGAATGTACATATTATTATTATGCTGAGAATATTTATATCGCATTATTTGTATTGCCTTCTTATTAATATATTTATATTGACTCAAATGAATTATAAATTAAACAGGCAAATGCTAACTGGGAAGAATGTTCAGTGTGTTTAAGAATAAAAGGCTGTTAATGCTGATTGACTTTGTAGCTTGATAATTTCTGTTACTAAGCAGGTTTATCTCTCGCGGAGAATTCTGATTTAGACGGTACAGTATTCAAAGCTCTTTATTCTCGGAAGGTCTAGGTGACGTACGATTATTTCCACGCTTCTATGTGACATCGAATGAAACGTCCGAGTTCGTTTCATTTTCAGATGTGGTCCGTCCCTAACATTCTCCCAAAATTACTAACAATATTATCACAAATGTCTGCCGCGAAGCTTTCGGAAATTTTATTGAACACATCTGTGCGCAATATCAATCCGGAGGATAAGTATTGGACTCCATTTTCGTTCTATTGTCGCGTTTTGGGAACTTCCAAGAAAAGCCTGATGGCTCCACACTCGAACCTGTTGCTGCCCACGATGTGTGTGCCGAAGGCGCGTCAATGCAGGATGCTGTCGTATCAGCCACATTAAATCCCAACTTTATTTCGCTGTCCAGCTGTAAAGACAATTTCGTGAGTTAGTGCCGTGCTTCTTAACTATTATGAACCCGTTTCCGTCCGTTATTCCACCAAATCAACTACTAATGCGTTTCTGGTTCATCTTTAAGGCTTTCTATACCCCAAAGCAACGTTTATGAGTGCACATGTTCTTCCCAACTTTGTCGCCTTGATGGAACGTGACTCCGGTACAAGCTGCTGCTGACATTTACTAGCGTTAGAAGCTTCACTCAACGTCTACTTCGCATTTCAATAAAACATGAACTACCCGAGCGAACAAAATGGCGAACTATGGAGAGCGTCGCCATGGCCAGGTTCAACGCAAGCAGTGTTGCGCAGCGCTATAACTATGCTGGCCATCGGTAGCCTGGTTTCGCACATGAATCAATGTACTTTATCAATTGAGAGAGGGTGTGACGGTCATCACCGTAAAAAAAGGAGTCAGCGGATAGACTTTTTGTTACCCACGGCATATGAAACCACATCTTCTCGATAGATTTCTGTGTATGGCCGGAGACGCACAGGTTTATTGCACCCTAGGAACTTTAGGCTGCGGTGGAACCTCCGCATGCCGTACTCGTTCCTAAAAACTTGGCCTTTTTTATTTTTATTTTTTAATCTAAAGATGCGTCGCTTTCTTTTAACAAAACATTTCATTTTTTTAGATATTAGACCAATATAAGCCGGCAAAGAAAACTGCACGTTTCACGTGGATCCGTGAGCGTTCAAAGAACTCACCCACCATGTAAAGCCGATGCCGGCAGAAGCGCCGCCGCACTTGTTTGCTTTGGCATGAGTTGGCATTTTATGTCGTTGTTTTGATACTGATCATATTGGAGGTACTGCAGTTGTAGGAATTCTTACAAGAGGAAAGATAGAAAGAACGCCCCTTCGTCGCTGGGGCCCTTCATCTTTGTCCCCTTCACTGGCAGAATGGCCAGACGCTGACTGGATGCAGATCGAGCGCCATGTGGGCTGAGTGATGGTTCTTTCTTTGCTTGGAGTGCAGCGAAAGCTACGTGAGCAAGTCACAACTTTGACAGTTGCTGATCTTGTTTGGTGGAACGTGCAGCAAAAACAGCAACAGAAGCTAATAACCCCGACTCACAGTCCTTACTTTGGTCCACGGTAACCATGAGATTTAGCGCAAGGTGACTTTACCGCGGACTTGTCCGTAGTGACGCCAAGGTCACGTAATACGCATATTTGTCTCCTGGTTCCTAAGATTGGTCCGCCGAGTTGGGGAAACTCCGGCCAAAATTCAAAAGAAAATAAATTACTGGTATCGCTTTAGTGACACGAAATACGACTCCAGCCAAAATATTACGTCAAGGAGAAACCGCATTCCCAACTAATGCAGATAATAAAAATGCGACCCGCTGCGAGCAGCCGCTCCTTAGCGGGCCGCCAGCGGGTCACCGATCGCTAAAGCAACCTTGGGCCGTGACGTCATGGTCGTTCTCTTTTTTTTCCCGGTCCGGACGGGCTTACCCGTTGCGTGGTCGAACAGCGTAAAGTGCGCTACTTCGGCTGGTGATTGGTGTGTTTAGCCGTTGCTTTTATTTGTAGCCCGTGTGGCTTCGGTATAGCCTTTTGTTTATTTGCTTGTGAGGACACCAAGGCTCGTTTTAGCGAGGAATTCGCTGCGCACTCGAGCGCATCGTGGTGTCAGACAGAAGCACTCTCCCTGCGAAGTTGGCCACCAGGTGGCAGTGGGTCATGCGCATATGGGTTAAGGCTCCAGCTATCGTCGTCTTCGATGTCTTCTCTAAACGACGCGTCTGCTGAAAGAAAAAAGAAGAAAAAAAAGGAGCTTGCTTAGTTTGGAAATTGGCCCACGACCTTGATGCGGGGATTCAAAACCAAATGCTTTATTTATCCCATATGGAGAAAGGAGGCAGAGATAAAAAAGCAACAATTGTGGGTTGTCGATGTACGTCCTGCATTAAATTAGTGAAAAGAATGATTCCAGCCGAACCACAGTGAATATGTAAGGTAAAACATGCAGTCAACATAGCAATCAACTTCGCATTACTAATTGTGGCATGTCGTTACACATGATGCAAGTATCCAGATAAAAAAAAAGCTCGAGGTACACTTAAGCATTTCTTATGAGTTGTGAATGCGAAAGCATGCAAGTCGCTCGTCCGCTCCCTTTGTCGTCAGCTCGTCCGCTCCCGTATCGTCTGCTCGTCAGCTCGTCTGCTCCTTTTGTCGTCTGCTGCGTACTAGCGCGCGCGCGCTTCGGAATCTCGGAGGCCATGGCGCAGCGGCCAATGGGAGCCCCGTTGACGCGCGCCAGCCAATGGAACCGAAGGCGAATCGCGGAAACCAGGAGCCGTTTTCGCGCTTCAAACTGATGACGTCAGCTCGCTCCGTGAGACAGGTAATGCTTTCGCATTAATAAAGCAGTCATTGTCAATTGCAGTGTTGAACATGGAGCATTCACGCTTCGTTGAATGGGGGAATGGTGGGCATGTAGACTACAACCACTAACTAGCTCCAATCACATGATTTGTTCGTTTTGTTTTGTTTTGTAACCTTTGAGTGAGGCGAGCCTTTTTTATATTTTCGCAAATTCAGTCCACCACCAAGACGAACTTACGTGGCAAATTACAGTGTCGTAGCTTACAAATTCATTTTACGCGCCTGAGGAAAACAAAACGAAAAGAAACAAACGTATACAGCCCAGCACACGTGTGTTCGGACGCCGCGGCCCGCGCCGGAGAGCCCCAGAGCTTCGTGTCGGGGAATGACCCCCAGCGCGAAAGCGAGTACGGACAAGCGCACGCACGGCGCCGGCTCCCCGAGTACTGTACGTCACTGGCAGCGCGGCGTAGAGCAATGCCGCTCCATCCACGGAGCCCCGATGACAATTTAGGCCTAGAGACGAGTACGGACGAGTGATGGCATGGCGACGGCCCACGAACACAAAGTTAATCAGCGCCTGCCGCGCGCGCGTTCCCCTTTCATACAAACAACAACAACCAATCAAGGTAGTTTGCCGCAGAAAGTTACTTTCGCCGTTTTAGCGAGATAAACGACTAAGCAATTGATTTTGGCGTACGCCATCACCAGTACCGTAGTCGAAGCGGAGGGGTCGTATTATCGGCGTCCTACACCGGCACCGAACGAGTTCACTCACCTGCCAGTCGCTAGCTTTTGGGTATACGCACTGATTCTTGCTGCATATGCTGGATATCTTTACCACGTATACAGAATTAAAACGAAGGCCGCTTACCTTTTATCTTTAAACGGCTAGCGCAACGGAGGTAGGTGCCGCTTGGACCGCGTACTTATTGAACGAGAACGACCATGACGTCTCGTCCGCCTAGCGGTTGATTCCCACTGTTGCCAGGGCCTCGAGCGGCTAGTTTCGGTTTTGTCGACCGTGCCCCAAACAAAACCTTGAGGCGTCGATATCTTTAAAACTACGCACAATACCGACAAAAAAAATTACACCTTATAATTCAGGGACACTGACTGCACTAAAAAGAGCCGTAATCCGGAAATCGAAACTATGGACCGGAGTTGCCCTTTAAAGGGTAACTGCAAAGAAAAAAACAGTTTTGTTAAACAGCCGAATCAGGACAAACATGTCACAAAACAAATGTTCCGCAAAAAAAAAATTAGCAATATTTACGCTACAGGACGTAATTTAGTCGGAGTCACAACCTCTCCACATTTGATATTCCCGCTCTTTCGACCTTTGCGGAGGAGGAGTACACCCCGCCCCTCACTCTTGTATTTGCTTTCGGGTTGACTTGGCTGCGGAGTTGAACGACGCAGCGTCTCGACTTCCGGTAAGATCTGGCAACAATGCACGTTAAACATGGCGCCCGTATTATTTTGGTTTGACGGGACACGAGAAGCTGCGCGGTTTGCGAGCACATAGCGAAGACGTGACCGGAGAAGTGCCCCTGTGATGTTCCCGGAAGACGGAAAGTATCATTCGTAATCGTCGTGTGTGCTTTGAAATCGAAGGGAGTCACAGGGTCCACGAGTGCGGAACCACGAAGCCAAGGTTCACGACAGCGCTGCGTTGACTTCGGCGATCTCGTTCTGTTTGGTGCAACACGGCGATGCGACAAAGAACTGAAGCGTTCGTGGTGTGTGTGGTACGGTGCCTGGAAGTAGACACCCACACTAACACGGAGCGCAAATTGGTTGTTGGGTTGATGTTCAACGGGTTCAGTCCCGTCGTCATCAGCTGATCCACTCAAACTGGTCCGGGAGGACGCAGCGAGCGTTTTTAAAAGTAAATCTTCCTTCGTTTCCGTTTCAAAATGTGGAAGATGCCCGATGCATACCGTGAGTAAAAAGCTGCGGGCGTTTTCAACAAAATTACGTCGTTTTAATTGAACGATTGACTCCAAATTGTTGTCCTAAATCTGACGTTTTTATGCTTCGTGTTGCTGTACTGCGTTTGCACAGCGACGTGTTGCGCTCATCGTGCGGTGTGAACAAGTTTGGGCAAGATTTCCTACCTGCCCACAGACGCATGAACTGAGACCATTTTTCACGTAGTGAACATAGTGCTTTTCTATTTTGGGAAGAGGCGTTGTGCATTTATTACGGTGCAATCCCTTCAGAGTTCAGAAATCGGGGAGGGCGAGCAAGCTTTCCGAACCTTGTCTCTTTGCTCTCTGGCACTACCCCTAGTTTCAAGTTGCAGTTTCAGTAGACATACCTACTAGCAGCCAGCAGGTACAAACTGCTCTAAAGCAGGTAAAAGACTGGGAAATCGGGACGGTGCGGACTCCGTGTTTCGCGCTTTTCGCAAGGTTACTGGGGAAGTGCTTTTTCGAGGTATGCGGAATATGCAACCGATTTTGTTATGCCTGTCGTTTGCGTCTGTCCAGCAAAACAAATAAGATAATCTACAAAGCCGCAATATCACAAGCCAAGATTTACGATAACAGTACACATTCATTCAAACAACAGTACGTAAGATGGTTCGGAAGCCGAGAAAAAAATTGTCGGCTAACGCAGAGTTCGGAAGTCCGAAGGCTTCTGCGGACAGCTATTACGTAATAACCTGGCTGTGCCAGGTTTTCTACGTAACAGCTGTGTCTAGTCGCGGACGTTCGGTGCACCCGGTGCGAATCTTGACGGCCTCCGGAGCGATATGACGAGACCTAACTGGACATGTTTGTCGCTACGCGAACGCCCCATTGCCTCCAGCCAAAAAGCATTCCTTTCGGGGCGACATGGCTGCTGGAAGTCTCGCTGTCGGGATCACTCCTCTGACATCTCCGAAAAGTCGGCATTTGCACGCGCAAGCAAAAGAAAAGAAGCACGTTAAGCAAGCCAAGAGGAAAACGAAAAACTGCGCTATTAAAGCCAAAACCCCGCGTCGCTTCCTATCACTAACACCTGCGACAGCTGCTAAACACACACTACTTCACTTCAAGAAGTCTCACTCAAGCACCTGGGTCAGCACGAAACACTGATCACTTCGGCGAAACAACTAGGCGAGACAGGCGGGAGCAGAGACTTCGGTGGCCATGAAAGAATGGCGAAGCTTTTGTTTGTTATGGTATGAATCTAAATGGAAGTGCCCGTCTTGTAAACCTTTTGTAAAGAATAATAACTCTCATCACATGCGTTGTTCTTTAAACGTAAAAATACGCGGCTCAAAAGGAAATTACAACATATCACAAAGGTTTAACAACCAAGATCTAATCTGTCAATCAATCTCTTAGCCGATGAGAAGTATAGCAGCCAATTGGGGCTAAACGACACGGAACACCGACTTCGTGGCGCGCGATTTAAAACGGACGAAATAGCCCCCAACTAAAATCAGTCTTGCGCAATAAATATTGCTGTAAATTGTTTTTTTTCTCGCGGAAAAATTGTTTTCGATATGCTTGTCCAAATTAGGCTGTTTAAAAAAAATCATTTTTTCTTTGGAGTTACTCTTTAAGGTCGGTCGCGGACGTTGAGGAGGCATAATTGATTTGGTGAATATTAATTTGTGAAAGAAAAAAACAATAACAAAAAGCTACATGAAAATATCTTGTACTGTTTTGATGAGATACTGAAAGCGCGAGCTGTATGTTGTTTTTGGTTTGAATAAACTTCTTTTTATGTTTTTAAGGCGCGCATTACCGCGTGTGGACAGTGCTGACACGAGCTTGTAAGCGACCGGAACAGACGCACTATCGAACGCTTGCAGTGCTGCTTTATGCTAGGTGCAAGCATTACATGGTCGCTTCTAACGGTCGCCCTTGCTCCTCCCCCCCTTGACAAGAGAAACATGCTATCGTACATTCAAATTAATGCACGTGCCAAAACATTACTTTCTCAACTATTTCAAGCGATGAACTCGATTTAATCTGTTGATCCAATAAGATAGGCGATTGGTGCCATCATGCTCCAGTGAAAACGCAGTCTCATAGCGATTATGGAAGAACGTCATCCTGTGACTTAGACTGTATGTCATTTGTTACTCGATGCTACATTCGCTCTTCTGCTGGGCTTGACTGATTGAGGCAAGACCGATAAAAAAAGTTCTAGATTTTGAATGTGCATATTCTTTACTTGAAAAAAGTAACCTCTCTGAATTTATTTTTTGTATACTATAAGTCTAGGTTATAATACCCGTGACTTGTATTTTAAACGCACAAGTTTCATATAATTATCAAAAAAACGAAACTAGAGTAAAAAAAGTTGGCAGGAGAAACACGGAAGTCTCCAATACAGCTGAAAATTTGATTGACAAGAAGTCTGCACTAGAGAACGGAAAATGACACAAAGTCCACTATCAGAACACAAACAAACCCTACAGTCAACCACCATCTTCTTACCAAACGCAGTCACGATCACTTTGCACACGTCACAACCTGACCCAACCAAAAAGATACAACGAATCCTAGCTCTTCTCTTAACCAACCCATACACATATATCACATGCTAGGACTGTAGAAATCTGCCTCATTCCTTTTCTACTGCAAAGAAAGGCCTTTTTACTGCATTTCTACGGCTCAAAATATAGTGATAGCCCCTGTTGACCAAACGCAATGTGTTCGTCCTTCTTAAACAAAACAACAGATGTCAAACGCCACAAAGGAAACAAGATTGTTTTCATTCGGCTACATGCTGGGACACTTACGATAACTTTCGTGACTATGTTAAGTTTACACCGGGTAGTTTGCTCACCTACTTTTTGTTCACAAACTGTCTGCGTGCCAGGACCAAGCTCCTCTGGTCGACGCCAGGATAAAGATGATAGCCTACGCCGGCGCCTTCCAAATGAGGAAAGCAAGTGACCCCAAGAACCTGCCTCCTGATCGGGTACGCGACCTGGCGGTGACAGACGTCAAGAGGACCTCCGACAACATCGCCGCGACAGTCTCCTGGACCTCCACCGGAGCCCACCTGGACGCCGGAAAAGGTAGACGTCAACGCCTGGTGCCGATCTTGAGATTGGCGTCCCCGATGCAATCGTACGTTCAAAGAGTTCTAACGGTGTACACACGTTGTCAGGTAAAAAGCATTCGGTACGAACAAAGTGACACTTTTTAACGTCTAGCATATTCCGTTCTACTTCAAGTCCTACCGCTGCAGACCCTGCATGATCCGATGAATCTCATCAAGCCGCGCCAAAAGCACACCCTCACGGCGCTGGTTGCCTTTGTGGGTTTTCTATCACCCAGAAGAAAAGCTCACAAAATAAAATACTCATCTAAAAAAATCTCACCAAAAAAACGTTTGGCGAATCTCAAAAAAAAGCTCACCTGCTTTTTTTTTACACGTTTTGGAAAATTTATTTTGAATTATTTTTGCAAGGTTTACATTTAGATAAATGAGGCAACTAAATCTACCGGCACCCCTCCGTGCACGGGAGGTGGTATACATTTTGAAAGAAGGGCGCCCCCTGCGGACCTTGTTTCCCTTTAAAGTCGACCTGTTACATCATATGTACAGTATTTGCATATGTACCGAATTTCCGGGCTATAGTCCGCACACGGTGTACAGTCCGCACCTGGTGCTCAGTCGACACGAAAATCATTACGTACACGGTACAACCTTTGACAAACGTCTGCCTTCTTAGCTCACAAAAAAAAAAACTTGTATTACACATACATCATTACAGCAGTCTTTCATTCACAACATTCGTCACGTCTCATCATAATGAACGATCTTTAAAAACAAAATTCCTTTATAGTCCGCATACGTACATGGTCCGCACAGCCTAAAATTTCAACTTTTCAACATGTACAGTCCTCGAACTATAACCCTAAAAATGTATACGTATAATCCTGACGTAGCTGCAATAAATGTAATATCAACCTAATTTATTTTCCAGTGAAAAGGACGTATAATTGAACGTTTACCTCCTTTAACAAATAGTAAAATGTAAAGCCGGGGTCACACTGATTATAAATCACACTCAGAAAAAGACAGTCTGCATATAGATATGAGCGCGAGTCACTGCGAGGTCCATGTTTCGAATGCCGCGTGGCAGTACGTTCACAAAAAAAACTTGGCACGCGGCATTCGAACCACGGACCTTGCGGTGACTCGTGTTTGCGGACTGTCTTTGTACGCTGTATATGAGCAGTGTGACCCCGGGTTAGAGATTTATCATAGGTCATGCGGTTCCTGCTGCGAGATAAAGATTTATTCAATATCGTACAATATCTATAAACCACTCAAGCTGCACCCTATTATTCATTCATTTGGAAATACTACTGGCTACACTCAAGGCGTCTTAGTAGGAGTGGGAACACCATACGACAAAAAATTAGTCATAAATAAAAACAGAAAAAGGAAAAACTCAGGAAGCAAAATTTCCACAGCAGTAACGAAATTTTAAACGGGTGTTAAGATGACAATCTTGTTTGGTAGGTCATTGCAATCCTGAATTGTTCAAGGAAGAAAATATTATCTAAAACAGTCCTTTTTAAACCTGCATTGTTTTAACGCTCCAGTATGGTTTAGGCGTCGGGACCCTGTCAGTACTGGTTCTGAAGTAGCTAGAGCTTTCGATTTGAATAGTGCCGTTAAGAATATTATGCATTCCTCTTAATCTACCAATTTTGGCTCTTGTTTGCAACTGCTGAAGCTGATCCCTCAAGAAGCAGTTCTGGAGATCAGGTTCCTGCACGAACAATCAAGCCGCTCCAAACGTGCACCCTCACGGCGCTGGCTGTCATTGTGAGGTTTTTTCATCACCGAGAAGAAAAGTTCACAAAAAAAACATATTCATGTATAAAAAATAAGAAGCCCACCGGAAAAAGCTCGGTGGAGAATAGCTCACCCACGTTTTGGCGGGACCGAAAAAAAGCTCACCTAATTTCATGGTTTTTTTTTTTGCAGACCCGGAAAAAGTTTATTTTGAATTTAATTTTTGCAAGGTTGTCATTATGCATATAGACAAGTAAGGCAACTAAATCTACCGGCACCCCCCCCCGCCGCCCCCCTCACACCCGAGGTGGCATAAACTTTAAAAGAAGGGCGCCCCACTGCGGCCCTTGTTTCACTTTAATGTCGACCTTTCCGATCTACTCTTGTCATACGTACCCTATCTTACGGGCTATAGTCCGCACACAGTTTATAGTCCGCTGGGGCCAATAAGGCCGAAAAAAAGTGCTTGCGTAATGGTCTGCGCCTGGTGCGCATTCCGCACACCGTGAATGATCCGCACCTGGTGCTTTGTCGACATGAAAATCCTCTCATACATGGCACACCTTTGACAAATGTCTGCTTTCTTAGCTTAAGAACAAGCTTCTAATACACATACATCATAATTAACACAGTATTTTATTCACAAACTCCGTCATGTCTCATCATATTGAACGATCTTGAAAATATATTTCCTGTATAGTCCGCACGCGTGCATGGACCGCATAGCCTAAAATTTCAGCTTTTAAAGATGTGTAGTCCGCGAACTATAACCCGAAAAATATGTACGCGCCGCAATCATGACGTAGCTGCAATAAAAGCAACATCAACCTAATTTATTTTCTAATTAAAAGGACGTAGAATCGAACGTTTACATTCTTTAACAAATGGTAAACTGTAAAGCCGGGGTTACACTGCTCAGAAATCTCAGAAAAAGACAGTCTGCATATAGATTCGAGCGCGAATCACCGCGAGATATATGCTTCGAATGCCGGATGGCAATACGTTCACAGTTTGGCACGCGGCATTCAAACCACGTATACTGCAGTGACTGGTGTTTGCAGACTGTCTTTGTAGGAGGTATGCGCAGAGTGACTCCGGCTTAAAGATTTAGCATAGGTCATGCGGTTCCTGCGGCTAGATAAAGATTTATTCAATATCGTACAATGTATATAAACCAATCAAGCTGCACCCCATTACATGTGTTATATTGTACCGAAACAATTTTTAAATTACAGTTCTTGCTGAGAGTCCTTTTCGTAGTAGGTATACAGCTCATGGTGTTCATTGGATACATTTAAAAATATTTTATAGTGATGCGTCGAAAAATAAATAGACGCACTATATGACATCCCAACATAGTAGAGGCGACTGAATGTTTTCAGCTGAGTTCACAGTTCGTCAATGGTTCACAAAATCGTCAATGGGCGTTTTCGCCCCATTCGCCGTAAGGGCGGTGAGCTATTCCCCCCCCCCTCCCTCCGGACCGTTCCGCGGTGAGCTTTCCTTCGGTGAGTTTTTTCTCCGGTGAGTTTTTCTTCGCCGCTCACCAATCGCGCAGAAAAAAAAAAGCTTAGGATCGTGGCGCTTTCAGTGTGCGTGATCTGTTTAGAAGGTGATAGGAATGTCGCAAAGGCAATCAGCGCCGGGACGATGCATTTTTGGGGCAATTTGATTGGCTCCATCGGAATGTAGCGTCGTCTGCAGTCGGGCTTTGTGTGACAAGGAATGTAGCCAATACTGGTATGCGTTACAAGTCGCCAGTAGGCGTCAAATTACCCGATACACAGTCAAAAGAACTACTCTAGGGGCGTCGACAATTGACCTGACAAAGGTTACTGTTTAGGGCGGCTAGCTGCTTACGGACAGTCGGCCACTCTGTAAATTGACGTCAGACTGCCAGCGTGTTGGACAGCTTACATATAATGTAAGCTGTCCAACACGCTTAGATCTAATGTAAGCCGTGGCTGTGACAGGACATGTACTAATCAAAAATTTGGCAGCGACGTTTTACCTTCAAAGTTTGATCATTACGATTCCGTGTCTTCGGAGTTCATTTAACATGAAATTCGTACGGTGTGTTTCGGAGTTCGTTTTCCGCTGAAAACATCGGTGTTTATCGGAGTTTATTCCTGTTAGATCCCCAATTCCCTGAAATTGGGAGTTTAGTCTACTGTGGTCCTAATTTCTAAAATTTAAAAACAAAATAACTAAAATTTGGGTAGCGTGACCCGTTGTCCTGAAAGAACCTCGACACGAGCGAAAAGGCAAACCTCTTTTGTTACTAGTTCGAAATTTCAATGAAAAACTAAAATGGCATTTTCTCAGAACCACTGACCCTCTCTTCTTGTAAATATTTGTGAAACAACATCTTTTTGTTTTCTATTTTGTCCTTGTGACCTTGAAATTCTGAGTTTTTCGAATAAATCCGAACCGATGGAGCGATGGAGTGTTTTTCTCTTTCTTTTCTAATTTATTTGAAATCACGAAACACTACCTATAACGTATAAAATGCAATATAAGGAACTGGTAAGAGAATTTGTGTGTCACGTAACGTATATTTTTTTTCTAGATTTAGCGGGGAAACTGAATGGCTGTACGTACAGGCAACGTGACGTCAGGTCACATCACGCCGATTTCCCCGCTAAATCTAGTGGGGTAACTGGATTCATGTCTGGGTCATAAGACGTTAATTTTCCCGCTAAATTTAGCTGGTAAATAAATTGGTGTAGTAATCACGTGACGCCAATTTTCCGCTATGTTTAGCGGGGAAACTGAATTAATGTTTTGGCCACAAGACGTGACTGTTTCCGCTAAATTTAGCCTGGAAACTGAGTTGATGATAGTTCACGTTCCGTCCACTTCCCCAAGGTGCATTGGGCACATGACGACTCGTGACGCCACTTTTCACACTGAATTTAGCGGAAAATGCACGCACAGACGGACGGACGGCCAAACGTTTGGGGCTGTGGGGTTGCGTTAAAAAGCATTCCGTGCTTTCAAAAGACACCGATGGTTCTTAGCTTCTTCACGGTTTTCAAGAAATGTCTTGATAAAGCAACCAGCCACCCGGTATTCGGATCAGCCAGAGGAGTGAAGGAGAAACATGCTCACTCTATAGACCACAATGGCGGCCATATGGGGAGCTTAAGGCACTGCTTTCCCAGGTTCCAGTGACTTTACTGTGAACCAGCCTTTACACCAAATGCAGGATACTGGCGAGAGCAGCCAAAGGACCACAAGCTCTTGCTTCTGGCATTTCCTGTGTGGCGTTGGTGTAAATGGGGATCGGAAAATTCGCATTTGTGGTGGGGAAAGATCTCTTCACTACGGCACCAGTTGCAGTGCTACCTCTTGGTCGATGATGGCGCGAATAGACAGGCGCGTGATAACGTCCTTCAAGGGTAGTTGCGCAGACAAGTTGTATCTTGGGTGGTACACCGAAAATATGAGGTTCGTTGGGCATGGTATTTCTCTTGATGTAAATATTAACGTATCATAGAGTAACATAAAAATCACGTAATTAGATCTTAAGATTTGTATTGCTGATGCGTTTACTTTTGCTACACATCTCCGGCAATGTCCGAATTCGAAAAGGACGCTTTACAAAAAGAAAAAAAAACGCAGAATCCCAAAACTTTTTAGATTAAGTAAATACAGTCGTGCAGTTATTACGCCTTTTGTCAACTTGACTTCATCTGTACCGTACTGGAGGCGTTAAATTGGATTCCGAATCCAAGTTTCCTATTAAATACGAAATCAGATTTTTTTTAGAAGCAGTTTTTTTTTTATTTGACTCACAGAAGAAATTTATTTATATTTTACCTAACCTTGTAGAACACACGAAGAAAGTATTTCTCGTGCGCGTGAAACTAACCTCCTGCCATGAGAGTAAAATAATGCAGCGCGTGCGTTACTTTTACAGCAACGTCTCTGGACTTGAGAGCAAGCTTGAATTCACGTGAACTCATCTACAAGTTCGAGGATGCGAAGCAGATAACAAAAAAGTACGTTTTTGAAGGCTCCCTTACCCCACAAGACCCATACAGGTGAGTGTCTGCATTGCTTCTTTCTTTCTTTCTTCTCTATTTGTTTTCCCTCGGGAAGAGCCTGAAAGAAGGGCCAGTGCAAAAGGCTAAAAAAGCCAGACGTGGCACCGGTTCCTTACAGTCCACCCATAAAAAAGAACATGGAAATGTATTGCATCTAACTAAAGAATACAGCATGATAAAAACTTTTACAGAACTGAGACACACATACATAATAAAAGCCATGTATATAAGGATAAAATATGCGTAGTGAATGCAAAAAACGAGAATACACATTATAATCAACATGAAAGATAAAACAAGTCATCTAAGGAACACACAAATAACAAACATCATTATGGCTCACTTTACGGAAACTGAACAGTATAAACCCATCAAAATATAACAAGGCGAGTCATTCACATAAAATGAAACGAGGATGAACTTTGATGGTATAAAGTATAATACAACGCTTTATTGTGATTAGGAAGCTTAGATCAATTTGATATCGCTGCCTACCAGCAGTGCTCTACATCCTTTTTTTAAATAAAGGAAACTATTTTGCATAGTTCATAGAGGGCATGTTATTTAATTGACTAATTGTTTGATAGTGTATACTCTGCCTCCCGTAATTCGTTGTTGTATAGGGTTCCCTTCCTTTAACATGACCGAACGGGTATAGTTGTTCTGTTACGACTGGGGTGGCGTATAAACTTTTTTTGATAAATTAATTTAAATAATTTGAACTAGTCTACTTTATATGCCTTCAAGATCTTGTATTTATTAAAAAGTGGTGCCGTCCGCGGTTCGTTCCTCAGTATTGTATTTTTCTAAGCGCCGTATTCATGCACGTATTTTTCACACATGCGGCTTCCACAAGAAAATAATTTTATTATTAGACTCATTTTTTTATTACTTCCGCAACCCTTTTATAAAAAAGGACTAGTAAATGTGTCATAAACCATATCGCGAGGGGGATCAAGTCTCTTTTTCAGCCGCACCAAAGTTCACACGTATTTTGATTCACTGAGTCGTTAACCGCACTTGACCGTTGCGAAAAGTTACTCGTCGCAACTTTGAAATTGCTGACCAACAACACGCTCTATAAATATCCACACAACCCTCAATTATTATAACCGTTGCGAAAAAAAGGTGGTACAGTCTTTGCATTGTCACTGGCGCTGAAGTGGCTTGGCTACAGATGACAACTCCCGGCATGCCACTTGCCACAATTTGTTTCCGAAAATGCGCCCCCACCCCTCCCCCGTCCCCTTCCTCCCGGCTTTCAGCGAATGACGTTCTTTCATTTGCACGTCGGGGATCTCAAAGAATTTACAGACTCTTTATATAAACGACTCGTCTGATGATGTGCGGCTCTCTGCGTTTACCATTGATGCAATGGTCCGCCTTCTAGAATATTGTGATAAAGGGTCGTGTCTAGTATACTGTGTCTCTCATTAAGCACGCCCGCAGCCAATGCTGCAATGACCCAAGTTCGTCTCTGCTTTTTCAGGAAGTTGTGGCGACGTCAGAACGCCGAGCTCTGATTGGCTCTGATAGAAGGATAGGGGGTAGACCTCAAAGCAAGCTGCCTTGAGGTGTACCCACTACCCTTCAACCAGGGCCAATCTGAGCTTGCGTCTTGACGTCACCACAACTTCATGCAAAGGAAGCAGGCGAACTGGCGTTCCGCATTAAGTAGCCCCGAAAGTGTACCGTCATAGTGCTCCTGGGATTTTTGCGGTTGCTGTCAGCGGATAAACCAATAACTCAGTGTAAATACGACGTGATCCTGCGCTCTTGCTTGGGTGATTGGTTGAACCGGTGATACAAAACGCACAAAGACTACGAGCGTCGTGACTATGCACTTTTGCTGCTGCTTGATTAGCTTTATCGGAGCCTGGGTTTGACTGCGGTCGGAGTTCATGGGAAACGGAGTCTAGTCTGCATCTGGTATACCTGAAACGGTACCGCTCCTTACCGAATAATCAGAGTTCATGTGAAACACTGCATGCATGGTGTTCACTGCGCTGAGCGGTTCAATATTAGATCGAGCGTCTGCAAGTTCCCTGCACTGCAGTGAGGGGACGCTCTTAACTCTTTTTGTTATGATCTAAACACATTGGGTTATTCTGGTGGACATGGTTGTAAGAGACCAGCACTGGAGATCTAAACTGGTCGCTGCTTGCTACGCGATGAAATAAAATGCTACTTTGACATTTATATTCTATTGTCAATACACCTTAATGTGTCGTCATCTTGAATGAAAGAGACGATGGAATCAAAATAATCATAGAGCGCTTCGTTTGTTTTATAAACTTTCATGTCGCCCACCACCAAAGCCTCCAGACGGTGAAGGTCCAGCTTCCCAAAGCACTGGTGTCAGGGTCCCAGGGCAAGCCAGGCAGCATCTTCCTGGGACTGCGAACAAAGAACGACCGAGGAAAATGTCCGGGGTTTCTAATATTGCTCCCGTTGTCTGGGCCGTCGCACCACCCAAGACGACCACGATGCCAACAACAACCACAACGACCACGACGACGACCATCGCCACAACGCTACCTTCCTCAACGAAAACAACCACTACCACAACGCCACGTCCCTCAACGACGACAACCACCACGACCACAACGCTACGACCCTTAACGATGCCAACGACAACCACAACGACCACGACGACGACCATCGCCACAACGCTACGTTCCTCGACGAAGACAACCACTACAACAACGCCACGTCCCCCAACGACGACAACCACCACCACAACGCCACATCCCTCAACGACCTCGACCACAACTACAAGGAAAAAACCTACGCCGCTGCCGCCATCCTATACGCCCACCACCTACACCCCCGAGCCGATCACCGAGCCGGAGAAAGGATGGTCCCTCAAAATATCCTGGCAGTCCTCCTGGTCGCTGTAGTCCTCGTGGTCGTCGTCATGCTTACCTGCTATGCTCTCAAGCGCTCAAGCCAGGACAACAGCGCCGGTAAAGCCCAGGCGGCCGGCTATGGTGACGCTGGTCGCGGTGGCAGTCCTTCCGGTGGGGGTGTCCGGCAAAACTAGTTGAGAAATGTCACTGATGGAAGCACAATGGGGACAACAAGTGCCACGGGTATCGCGAAACAAGAAACGAGTGTCTTGTCACTAACGTCCAGGGTGCAATAAAGTGTGTGGGTGGGGGGGGGAGTAAACAAAGTGAAACCTTGTTTGCATCAGTGTTTTGAGAAGCATAGCCTCGCTGTGCCACTTTTATTTTAACTCTAATGCTTTAGAATTTGGTTGTCGCAGAGTTCCTAGGAAGGAAAAGCGCAATTGAAGTCGGCCATAACCTGTGCTGCTTTAACAAGCGCGTGCTCCGAGTAAAATTGTGTTCACGCATGCAGAATTTTTTAGTGAACATACTTCAGTGTAATAGACAGGGAAAAATTAAATGGTGGTAGTGGAGAGATCGACAATTTTAAAGGGGTGATGCAGCGATTTTTGTACTTTTCGCATAAACCGATTAGAACGGATCCCTGGTATTAATGACTCTGTGAAACACCCGTTCGTCTTTCACCAAACGCAATCGAAGTCGCAGAAATATTTAAAGCAAAACGAACAGCGTTTCCCCCTCAACTCTCAGCCAGAACAAGCGGCCACGTGATCTGGAAACGATTACGTGCCGCCAATGTTGATCATAGCCACGCGATGGGGTTGGCAAGGCACAGGACACGCGCTGAGTTCCAGACATTGTTATGGTTCGAATGCTTCTCGAGCTATCGATTATCACGAGCCCAAATCGAGTCTCCACGCAATGCTTCAGTCCAATGTATGAGCCGGAATCAAATATCGTCACTGGGCGGTACTCCGACCGCCCAGCTACGTCATCAGGTATTGCGAAGAAGAGATGGAATAAAACGCTCACTTCTGTCCTTGATTTTACACCGCAACACAGGCGTTTCTTGGCCAGTGGCGTTGCGTAATAGTATCTGAGTCCCATTAGTGCCAGACAGCTCGTGTAAAATTTAAAAAACAAAACATTCCAATTGAATATCGTTGCACCGCCACTTTAATGTGCTACTGAATACGCGAAACCTAAAGTTTAGACCAAATAGGATGCAAAAATACCTGTTAAGTGATAATTGCACCTGTGTATTTTGAGCGGAAGGTTATATTTGTTTTTTGTGCTAAAATATTAAGGTGGGCTAGTTGGTTCAACATACTAAAATTATAAAGCGAAAGGTACAGACAAGGACATAAAGAAATGCTGTCCTGTCTACTTTATGTCCTTGTCTGTCCTTTCTGCTTGATAATTTTAGTATATATATTTATTTATTTTCAAAATGTCGGATTTCGGCAAGCGCTTCAAAATCAGCCATCAAAAGAGCGCCCTGATTCTCCAAATACTGGTCACGTCTCGCGACGTCATCGAGCCAGTGCCAAGCTAAGCGCACCGTGGTGATGAGCTTTGTCACTTGGTGGCGTTGACGCGCTACAATCTCGCAGTACCCGAGGATTGAACAACCGCACGACCGCACTATCTCATATATCTCAACATCCTCATCGACCCACCGCCACACCACGTTCACCAAGTGCTTGCGCTGCTGGCTGCCTGCAGTTGTGTGTCTAGAACACCACGTCAACACGAAGATTATTACTACGATTACTAGATCGTTCAACGACGCCCACTCGCTTGCAGCGAGTCTGATATCAAACAATTCGGTTGTTTGGTCAATCCGTCCTGTTTGTGGGTTTACTCACCACATACACTCATCACTGCAAATATGTTTGCCGGAACAGCGTGAGATAAAACCAGACTTGTGCCTATCTCACAATTCTCTACTCAAGATACTGTATTTCAATTACTTTTGGTAGTAATTGTGGTATCTTGAAAAATACACTTGACTAGAGAGTATTTGGTACTCGTATCGTAATTACATGTCTCAGTTTCTTGTACTCAATATCTCAAATAGGAATTTTAATCTTTTGAAAAAAACAGAAGCTTATCTGAGGTATATTTTACCGGAACAGGAACCGGCTCACTCAAGAAGTTGAACCACATGCGTACTCAAAATACCAAAAGAGGAACAAACGAGGAAATGAAAAATATACGAAAAATAAAAAATAAATCGTGAAATGTTTGATTTTATATGTTTTCCTTTGCTACAGCAACAATGCCACTTTCTTTCGCCAATCTGGCACTCTCTGGAACACTGCCTGCTGGGAACGGTGTAAACCCGACTTCGAGTCATGAGGAAAAATATTACAACGCAGGAAACAAGCTACGACCAGGACGGGCTCTCAAATTGCAAACAGTCCTCCCAAAGTTATGTGCCCTTCTGAACGCGCTTCTAGAGATCAGTATTGGAGAAGAAAAAAAATAAAGAAAATGACAAGTGTGAAAAAATAACGGCGCTTTTAAGTGTTTGCTTGTGCCTTTCTGTTTAAAGTTTAGTCCTTTCTCATGCGGTGTTCAAATAACCAACCTGAGGAAGGCGCGGCAAGTATCGTCTTACTCACTCATTTTTTGTGTATTCAAAATTTAGCGTGAACTCTGGATATAGTGACTATGTTGGTAAATAAAACGATGTGCTCAAGGTGCGCACACTAAAACCTGCACAAAATGGGATTTTGCGTCTTAAAAATATTGATTGAAAGTACGTTTATTATTGTGTGAGATTTACCAGAGATGGTTCTACTGGAACTGCACAGACAAACACAGTTCAGGCGGTGCACCATCGTTGGCCCGAGATTGGCCTAATATTGGCAAATATTAGCAGCACATAGCGGCCTAACAATGGTGTGCTACCCCATCCAATATTGGCCCAGTCATTTGTACCAACGTTGAACCATTGTTCGACCAACATTCCAGCCTCAACATGATAAAAAAGCACAAGGTAAACTTTGTCGTTAGTTGTTTATACAGCGTGCGGGCATCTAACTCCGATTCCCTCTGACCCTGTTCCCGGATGAATATGACACTGCAATACTTCGCTCTCGGCAAAAGGGTTTACTGACTCACTCATTGCCTTGGGGGGTTTCGGGATCGGGGAACGGTGATCAGCGAGGCCGGGGGAGAGTCCGCTGCCCCGCAGCTTGTCCAAGTCCCAGCGGTGGTCATCCACACCGCGTCAAGGGGACGTCGTTGCCCAGGTTCGCCGTCCGGTCCGTTCGTCGAGTCCGCCACTCGACGTAGCGCCCGCACTCCCCGCTCCAGCGTCCGTGTCCCGTCGAATCCCGCGCCAGCGTCTTCCTCTCCTGTCCCGCTGCACGCTTGCCGTCCGCCGTTCGAGAGCCTCGCCGTCCAAGAGAGCGTCACCGTCCAAGAGAGTCGACGTTCCAAGAGAGGCTGCCGTTCAAGAGAGAGCTTTCTTTGTCCGGCTTCCCCTTTTAAAGCCTTGGGTCCTTTCTTCTGGGAAGCCAGTCCCGTGACGTCAGATGGCTTAGGGGAGCGGTCCAGCCGGACCTTGTGGAACGCGAGGCCAGGGACGCTCCCCGAGGCGTGACGCTTTTCGGAGGTATGGCGCGCTAAGCCTCTGCCGGAAATTGGGGCCCGGAGGGTCGGTGCGGGGGAGGGCAGCCAGATCTCCACAAGCGGGAGGTTAGTCTGCCAGAATATGGCGACATTGTTACCCACAGTAGATAAGCGATTTAACCAGTGCAGTACGACTGCTAGCCTGGGGTCTTTAACGTGCACCACGCAGTAGTGATACACGACCGCACGCCAGTACGATGCTTATCCAGATCGAAACGGGCAGGGGTGGGGATTGAACATAGGATCCCTGGGTTCTGCAGCGTGAGCTTTCGCTCCACGTGCTCCGAGCTGGTGTGCGCTAGCTAGCCTACTCGGCCACCGATCCCCAGAACGGAAGAGCAAGAAGGCTGGAGAACTGCATCCCCAGTCCTTTCATTTTTGGAATGTATTAACCTCACTGGCGACGTGCCCTTCGCATTGTAGCCTATAGACCAACTCATGTTTACAGACAAACCTGAGCGCCCCTAGCGGACGCCATCGGCGCCGCGCATGCGCGATGAAGTGTGGGCAAAACAGCTCGCCGTTGCCCGTAAACAAACCATTGGAAGGTGATGTTGCCAGCGTCAGCGTGAGTCCCTGTGCTCTTTTTCACTTTTAATTGTTGTTTCCACGTCTTCCTGGCAATATCTGATTACTTAAGCGCCTGAGCAAAATTGCCCGAGGTTCGTTCCACCGCAAAACGTGGTGTGAATAATCTGATCATAGGAAACTGCGCGAAAAACAGACGAGGACGAAGAAGAAACAAACGGGACGAGAACTGACTATCAAGTAAAATATTTTAATAGGATAACGCGACATTTCATAGCAGCGTGATGGCACGAGTTAAACGCGATAAAAAGTGATATGATGCTAGCCCTAATTCAAAAATGCCACCTCACTATCCAGCAGCGCCAAAGATGTTGTCTGACACAGGAGGTTCCCAACTTTTTTATTTGGTATGCGTCTGCTATCTCTCAAGACACTTGGTCCCTGTGCTTGAACAAAACTTCGGTGTCACTCAATCTTGGCTCACACTTAAAGTGGCGACAATGCATCGCAAGATGAGAGTATGCACACCCCTTCAATGAACTCTGGTGCTCTTTTAAACGGATGTTCAAACAGCGCCCCGTTCGGCCAATATATACTCGCCCGTATGAGAAAGGTAGTTATATGCTGCTCCAATAGTGCATGATACGAACTGTGTGTCATGCTTTAAGGTGCAACGCTGACTATTCGGTTTTTCCCGCTTACTATCACGCCTTTCTATGGCGGGGCATATCTGGCTCAGCTTGTTTTTGTCCGTAAAAACGACACTCACTCCTTATCTTGCCGCAATCCCCGTTAACCCGTGTGAAACGCGGTGAACGTAAGGGATGGAAGCCACCTCCTTTTGGTTATACAACTCCTCGCTCAGCACAGTGACCAAAGATGAATGGTCGTTTCCATGTGTATTTTATTAAAATATTTTAGTTGATAATCAGCACTCGTC
This sequence comes from Ixodes ricinus, assembly GCA_037355805.1. Taxonomy (NCBI): domain Eukaryota; kingdom Metazoa; phylum Arthropoda; class Arachnida; order Ixodida; family Ixodidae; genus Ixodes; species Ixodes ricinus. Next base: position 116,124 of record JAZHYW010003061.1, read on the forward strand.
ACGCGTGTTTCTTCTTCGTCCTCGTCTGTTTTTCCCGCTGTTTTCTACGATGAATTCCCACCAACTCGCCCAACCATCCCTTCTTCTAAGTATAATGTGACATGCAGCAATTCGTTCCGCGTGGACTCCACAGAATGGACGCTAAAGCCTGACTCGCATAATGAGATTCTGCACGCTATTCTCGTCGCTCGGGCTGCAAAAGCGTGGACCGTAGCCCAGGTGGTCGACGTCGATACTGAGAATCGCAAGCAGAATCAGACGAGGGAAATCAGGCATATCAAGTCGGTGATGGCCACTGGTAATATGATCAACATTTTCTTGCCTTGCCATTTTCTTGCATCAACTGTTTACACCGAGCCTATTTACCAAAACACACCTTCAAAACTAAACGTCTTTTAAGGCCTCCACTTCTTCTCGTATCCTTCATAAAATGGTGGCAGGACTTGTCTAGGGCAACCCGTTGACACGAGGACGCTGTGCTTCTTTTCACAGTCTTGTAGTGCAAAGAATCAAAGGGAAATAGTCTCTTCTTCTGTACGAGGATGATAGTTCCAACAAATGTGACTTCATGTTAACTCTAGTTTTAAGTCTAAGTACTTTATACAGTATTTATACCTAAAATTATGGAGCCCTACAGAATATTTTGTGACCATAAGATAAACGTTCACACACATAGACAGCTTAAACGCACTGTCGCCATCCAAGTTTTGTTCAATAGCTCGATCGCACATAGCCAAATAAGCCGAATAAATATCACAAAGTACGGGGCTACTCTAGTGTCTATGCAAATTCTTTCGTTTGGCAGATAATAACCACCTTCAAAACGGACTAGCGTAGAATGCAAACACAGCTTCAACGGTTACATGGATCCTTTAACCGCCACACCTCTTGCGTTTTGAAACGGAATCCCTCCGTTTCTCTCGATGCACTCATGTAATAAAAACATCATAGAATACAATATCGAAAACGTTCCACAACAGTCGGGGTTTTTGGTTTTCTTTCGTTCATGTCATAATAAACAATTAGCGTGGCTATGAGCATTGAGGTATATAGGTTGCACGCTGCAGGTTCCTGAAATGGCGCACTTTTCTAAAATGCTGGAGGGTTTGCTCTTTGGGAACGTAATTCTTTCGAAGTAGCCGCATTCAGCGCCTCTTATCTCAACAACCATTGCGAATCTCGCATAGTTTCAAGGTATTCATTGTAGCACAACTCTTTGAGTAGATGTTTAAATAATTCTGAAACATATTTGGGAGCGTAATTCTTTTGAGGTAGCCAAATTCAGCGACTCTTACCTCATCAATCAGTGCGAGTTTTGCAAAGTTTCAGGGGAATCGTGTAGCACAACAGTATAAGTTGATGGTTAAATAATATTGAGCCATATAGGTTGCGCGCTGCAAGTTCCAGGTAAATCCGCACTTTTCCCAAATTCTCGAGGGTTAGTGCTTTTGGAACGTGATTCTTTGAAAGTAGAAATATTCAGCACCTCTTCTCTCAATAATCAGCGTCAATCTCGCAAAGTGTTAGGGGAATTGTGTAGCACAACTCTTTGAGTAGATAATTAAATCATTTTGATTCATATATGTTGCACGCTGCAGGTTCTTGTGAAACGCGCGCTTTCCCAAAATACTAGAGGGTTCGCTCTGTCTAAACATAATTCTTTCGAAGTAGCCACGTTCGGCACTTCTTATCTCAGCAGAAAGTGCGAATCTCGCACATTTTCAAGGAAATCGTTTAGCACAACTCTCTGAGTAGTTTTGTTTTTATAATTTTGAGCCATATAGGTTGCACGCTGCAAATTCCTGGTAGTGGCCCACTTTCCCAAAATGCTAAAAAGTTCGCTCTCTCAAAACATAATTATTTAGAAGCAGCCACATTCAGCACCTCATATCTCAACAATCCCTGCAAATCTCGCAAACTTTCAAGGGAATTGTGTAGCACAACTCTTGGAGTATATGTTTAAATAATTCTAGCCACATATGTTGCACGCTGCAAGTTCCTGGTAAAGGCGCACTTTCCCATAATACTTGAGGGTTCGCTCTTTCAGAACGTAATTCTTTTCGAACTAGCCACATCAAGCACCTATTATCTAAACAATCAGTGCGAATCTCGCAAAGTTTCAAGGGAATCGCGTAGCAAAACTATTTGAGTATATGATAAAATAATTTTGATCCATATAGGTTTCACGCTGGAAATCCTGGTAATGGCGCACTTTTCTAAAATGCTTGAGGGTTCGCGCTTTGGGAACGTAATTCTTTCGAAGTAGCCACATTCAGCACCTCTTATCTCAAAAACCAGGGCGTATCTCGCGAAGCTCCCCGGGAATCTTGTAGTATACATCATGGGGTAGCTATTTGATAAAATATGAGACGTCTGGGTTGTTTTCTGCGGTTACCCTGCGAAGGCACAGTTGCCCAACACATGTGTGGTTGGATAGCCCCAGGCAAGATCCAGTCAGAGGCCAAATTGAGCGCCTCATATTTCGGCCTCCAGGTCGTTTCGAATCCCGTAGTCCACCTCATGAGGTAGGTGCTCAGCGAAGTACTAGGTGTCTAGACGGTTTTCTGCGGGTTCACTGCGAAGACAATGATGGCCGAAAAACGCGCGGTCGAATTGCCCCAGAACACGTTTAGCCAAAGAGGCCAACTTCAGCGCCTCCCATTTCGGCATCCAGGTCGTATTTCGAAAAGTAGCCCTGGAGTCCCGTCGTCCACCTCATGGGGTAGGTATTCAACGAAATATTAGACGTCTATGTGGTTTTCCGCGTGTTCGCAGCGAAGGGCGCAGTTGTCCCAAAAACGCGCGGTCTGATTTTCCCGGGCGAGATTTAGTCAGAGGGGCCAATTTCAGCACCCCCTATTTCGGCATCCAGAAGGTATTTCGCAGAAATAAGCGGAAATACCGTAGTCCTCCTTATGGGTACGTATTCGATAAAAATTAGACGTCTATACTCGTTTTCACCTCAAAATAAAAATTTTGGCGACCTGTTCATACGCCGCGCGAAGTAGTTCTTATAAGGTTCGGTTCTCGTAGGCAGAAGCGATGCTTTTGGCGCTTGAAATGTGTACATCTTCATAATACAACATATATCTAATCTTGAATGCACCTTCCTATAATTTTATTTTCTACATAAAGGGGGAAATTAGTAACAATCCGCGAGGAACTGGACTTTGTTTACTACGGTTCTTGAGGTGAAAACAAGTATAGGTTGTCCTCTGTGGGTTCCCGGCGAAGGCGAAGTTACTTGAAAACGTACAGTCGGATTTTCCCAGGCGAGCTTTAGTCAAAGAGACCAACTTCAGCACCTCCTATTTATGCATCCAGGTTGTATCTCATAAAGTTCCCCGGGAATCCCGTAGTCCACCTCATGGGTTAGGTATTTAACGAAATATTAGACGTCAAAGCTGTTTTCTGCGGGTTCCCTACGAAGGGGCAGTTGGCCAGAAAGCGCGCCGTCGGATTGCACCTGGTGAGATTTAGTCGAGAAGCCCACTTCAGCGTCTCCTATCTATGCATCCACGTCATATCTCGCAAACTTCCCAGGGTATCCTGTAGACCACCTCATGGGGTAAGTATTCAACAAAATATTAGATGTTCAGGTTGTTTTCTGCAAGTTCCCGGGTAATTTTTAGAGTGTACAGTGCACGGAACGCTTCTCCGACCGGTGTGTTGAGCGTCCTATTCCGCCCAGGCATTGAAAGTAGTCCCCAAAGGAGTAGCCAATGACGTCACAAATGCCGGCGCGCCATGTTGTCGGATGTGGCGATCCTGGCGGTTGGCGAAGAAGTTCTGCCATAAAAAGCACGAGCGAATGCGAGCGTCGCTGTTGTCACGGAGTCCCAACTCTTGGCTTTTGCAACTTCCATGGACTCTCAACCCGGAAAGCTACCCGCAGCAGAACCGGCGTCTGCCACATCCACCACAAAAGGGCAAACTGCGCGAACAAAAAACAGAGACAATGTAGATGTGCACGCAGGTCAAGCGCCCGGTTAACCTAGCTGTAACGTGGACTGCTAGCACAACAAGTGCCCACAGGCAGCGCTTGTCCTGTTTGCACTTGTTCCACTTTGTCTCTGTATTTTGCGCGCTGTTTGCCCTTTGGTTAGCATGACCCAACTACCTTACATCACCAAGCTCTCTGGGTCGCGATGTAAGGTATCCTGCCCAGTGCTCTGGGCAAGGTTCCAGAGAGCGCCACCGTTGGTTGATCATTAGCGCCACCGTGGCCAAATGCGGCAACACTAGGACGGCTACAATCGGCAGCGCCGCCGGCGTACCCTTACGAGATTACGTTATTACCAACTCCGAGCGTTGTGTTTTCGTGCGCTACGCTACCAACTGTTTTAAGAATCTATCAAACGTTAAATATATAAATGAGCATGCGTGTGTGGTGGTGTCGTTCTAGCATTAGGGAGTTTTAGTATGTGCCTTCCTCGATAGGGTAGCGACCACTCAAAACGAGAGCTAGCAGGACAAAATTGAACGCCCTGATATTACGGCCAAATATCAGTAAAAGCGAGTAGACAAGATAAGTTTTCTTTTCTTTTTATACGTTGTTTGTATGCCCCTCAAGATAACAAAAGCGAAGACTTTGTTCTTGCTTTCTCCTCTACAAAAGCGGTACTAAAAGCGCCCTCCCTACCCTCCCTCTCACCCTTACCCACCCTTTTTTTTTTCAGAGTGAACTCTTTCCGCATGAATAGCTGACCTCATCTTGGTGATCAGCTTGTTCCCAGTCCCCTCGTCGCCATGTTGAAGACGATAATGGTGTTCGAGAAATCTGTTTTTCTTGCAAGCTGGCTGTAGTTTGGCAGGTGTCGTGCGCAGTTGCTCGTCGCAAGCTGATGCTCGTTCTCGCCGATTGAATATGGTGTTCACTTTTACAAAGAACATAAATAAACGCCGCTTGGATAGCCTTTTCTCGTGGGGTAAGTACATTTATTTTTTAATTATTTCTTAAGTAGACTGTTTTCTCGCAGCGGGGACGGAGTTAAAACCGCATAGACACGGGTCGAACTAGTAGAGCCACCATCTTGGGCAGCTACGCGATCATGCTAAAGGCGCAAATGACAGTCCGTTCTGCAATTGGCAAAGCTGGAGAAAACGCTCACCTCGGTTCTCCGTGACTACGCTCAAACGTCCACAAAACGTCGTTCGATCAAGATGTGTCCGCGGAGCTGAGAGCAGTGAGAGTGTCGAAGGACTGACCTGACTCTAGATTTATTATATCAAATCCAAAGACAACGTGGGGTTCGAGCGCATTAATTCCAAATATCGAATCAAATAGAGCATATAGAAATCCATCTTAAGTCGGCGAATGTGAACGGAATACTTATTTTACAGGTTTTATAGCATTTATTCATCTTTGACGGCGTTGTATTATCCACGGCCTCGACGAAAACCTGCGGAGCTTCACGCCTGCTAAGCTTCCGGTGTTGTGACAGTCCAGTACGCAACAGTGCCTACAACTTTGGTGCTTGCTCTTCTGCGACATCGGATGGCCATGTTAGGAATAAAAACCAAAAACGCACGAATCAACACCTTCAAATTTATGCGTGAACAGCCCCACGAGCAAGCAGGCTGGCGAAAGGGCCTTCACAGTGTTGCAAATATTTTGAGCAAGATGGCGGAACGTATCACACCAAACTTGATTGCCCTGAGGGTATTGCTGTGGCACCGCTGCAGGACCGCGACCGGCGTCAGCACGCCACTCTTATGACGTCATCAGGCGGACATCGAGGGAGCACCTTTTTGGACGCAGTAAACACACCCTCAGAGAAGCTTTCCAGGCCCCGTAGTCAAAAGGAAGCCATGTACAGAAAAAAGTATTCGTCATGCACGCCTCCAAGCGTCGTGTTCGGGCTCGTTGCCTCGAAGTTTAGGTAGCAAAGCATGGCTGACGTATTGGTTAAAGGTGACGGTTGCAGTTCTAGCACGCCATTTGTTACTTTTTGACCACAGCCGCTGTCGGGCACATGTAAAGTAACCCAACGCCAAGCGAGAATACGAACTGAACCTCCTATAGTAACCAACACCTTAAGAAATGCACGGCAGAGCATATTATCTTAGGGCCTGTTGCGTGACTTGCTTCTTGTCGGGTAATGCCGCAGCTCACTGGCAGCGGGGATTTAACAAGGCTTTCTGAATAAGACACTCGGCGGGACTTGCCATCTGGCGCGAAAGTTTCGCAACTCAGAAGACGCATACGGGGTCGCATTCATTGGTGCTCCCAATATCATTGGAATCCCAGAGCACCCCGCCTGTTCGGCCGAACCGCGAGGCAGCATTCGTGTCCAATTGTCTGCTGGTGTAGGCAGTGGTATTAAATTTTCGCTTTCTGGCCACCAGCCCCGCTGATTACCAACCAACTTTGGCGCCTCCTATTGGCAAGGCTATGCTGTCTTAGCTCCTCGTGCACGTTATATTTTTCTTCTTCGCGTAACAACCACTTACAATCCCAGAATCTGTAAAAGACGTGTGTTACCAACGCAAAAAAAAAGAAAAAACATGCAGACGAACTGCTAAAGGCGTGTAGCGGGGGAACCTCCACCCTCGAGCAAACATAGAATCAGCGAGGATTACGATTCTGCTACGTCTTCGCGCCGGACGCTCCAGAATTATCTGTGTTTCTCGCATCGTTGCCGACGGTTCATCGCAAAGTCCGTCGCTCGCAAAAAACGCTCCCGCGCCTCTGTTGCCTTGGCAACTGGGGAAAGGGAAACACTGACGGCAGCAGCATCGCAGCAAAAGCACAGTCTTGTATGGACCGGGCTTGGCTGTACGAGCGTCCCAAACCGTTTCCTCCTCTCTCGTCGAAAAGCCCCTCTCAACGTCTGTTCCACTCTTCGCCTTAACGCCTTTATTGTCGCCATTACGTTCCCCATCTTTTATGTTTATTCTTTGTATCGCCTCCGTGCAAGCGGGCAGCGTCAACTAACTAAACCCTTCGACTGAGCGAACGGCAACGAGGAAAATTATATTAAAATTGATCGTTAGAAAACTGTTTTCTTCCTTTTACTGGTGAAAATAAGAGTATACACGCGCAATGGAGGTCGGTGGACTCGAGTTTGAACGTCGGAATTGGCCGAACTTGGGAGTTTGACTTTGGGAATTGGGCGCAATGATTTTGGAGGGTCGGCAACTGAGGGATGCTCTTCGATTGGATTTTTACGGATCGAAGGGTGTCACCCAATCGTTTCTTTCGATTCATCGATTGTTTGCTGGAAACTTTTGAATCTACTTGTAACAAAAAGCAAAAATTTGTTTCGCTTTTCTTTGGTGCTTTTAACTTTTAACAGTTTATTTTCCACGGCACGTTCTGACACAACAGCTTTTGGTTTTGTTGCTCAAGCTTCTGCCAGACTTTCGTCAAAAAATTCGCCTAATGCCTCAAAAGCATCTTTCTTTTCACGAGCACGTAAATAAAAGATTGGCTTCTGCAAAAAAAAAAATAATAATCGGTATAGATACGTGTCTTGTTAAAATTTATCCTACGGTACTCTAGATCATTCCAATATTCGCCGTCTGCGCGCTGCCATCTTTGTCTAATGCGCAACACGCTCTGAGCATGCGCAACAGCTCTATTTTGAGAAATACCTGATTCTGCACATGCGTTCAAAAACCAGTGACACGCCATTCTTTTTTCGCCTGGGTGTTACGGGCTGGAATACTGCATACCAAAATGATGCTTTGTATTTTCTTTTCCTTTTTTAAGGGCAGCTCCGGAGGTTTTTTCGAGCTATCCAAACAAAACACCCTTCGCTATGCAAAAATATTCCAAAAGCCGGGACTCATAATGATCAATAAAACTGCGCCGACTTGACATAACAAAATAAACAATTTAATCAAACGTTTCGTCTCCCATGCGGGAGACATCATCAGTGAAACCTTCAAGCAGGAATGAGAGAAAAAACTTCGACAGTCCTATTTAAGCAAATCCGCGTACACATCGGGGAGGGGGCCGCGGTTCGAGTTGCAAGCCGATGAGTCACTTCGGATGAACCATGATTCGACGAACCTGCGTGGACCCCACCTTTGTTCACGCGCCAGAGTGGACGCATTCTCAAAGTCGAAACTGTGACCCGTATTCCAACAATGGTCTACGAGTTCCGTCTTCGCTCTTGTAGCATGCGTGGCCTTCGCCACGTCCCTTTTGTGTTCTTTTAGGCGGGTGCAGCGCCTCCGGCCTGTCTCCCCAATGTAGGATGCGTCACAGTCTAGACAATTCAGTTTATACACAACGCCGCACTGGGACTCTGGGGGGTGTAATCTTTAGGCTTCGAAATGAGGTCACGTAGTTTACGATGGGGTTTGAACGCTGTGCGGATATTCAAAGGGGCGAGGGCCCTGCGAATAGACTCAGAAACACCTTTCAAGTAGGGTATTGTTACTTGCCCTGTCCTAAGTCTTCCATTATCCTGGCTTCTTCTTTGTCCCATCTGCTTGCGCGTGTTCTCAATAAAACGTTTAGGATAATTCCGCTTCATCAACATGTCAACAATAACAGCATCCTCAGATGCGCGCAATTGAGGATTAGAAGAAATGCGTTCGGACCGATGTAGAAGGGTTTTAACGACGGCCCTTTTATGTTCGACAGAATGATGCGAGTTGAAGTTTAAAAGGTTGCCTGTATCGCAAGCTTTGCGGTACACTGTTGTATCTAAGCGACCAGTACTATTTCGGAACACATTAACATCCAGAAAAGGCAGCGCACAGTTCTGTTCAACTTCATGTGTGAATTGAATTGATGATTCAACGCTGTTTAAAGCTAAATGAAAGTCAGTAACATGGTCCTTGTTTAAAATTACAAAGGTGTCGTCCACGTAACGTTTGTAAAACCCTATCGGGTGCGCATTCTGTTCAAGGACAGTTTCCTCCACATACTCCATAACAAGATTTGCCATTGTAACAGAAATTGGGCTACCCATTGGACATCCTTCAATTTGGTGATAGATTTGTCCGCGAAACGTAAAATGCGACTGTTTAAGACAAAAACGCAGCAAAATTACAATATCATCCACCGTTAACGATGTGCGTGAGGGGAGGCTGTCATCCTTACGTAAGCGTGTTTCGGCTATCTCAACAGCCCGAGAGGTGGGGACATTCGTGAACAAGGACACAACATCAAATGAAACCATTATGTCGTCTTCGTCTAGGACGTGATCCCGAACCAGGCCCACGAATTCTTGGGAATTCCGTACTGTTAAACCATTTTTTCCTGTGACGGGAGTGATGAGTTCGACCAGATATTTTGACAGATTGTACGTCGGAGATCCAACGAATGAAACAATAGGACGCAACGGGCACTCGGGTTTGTGAATTTTGGGGAGACCATACAATTTAGGTGTAGATCCGTCAGAAGAAAAAAGACGACGGTACGTGGCATCGTCTAGGCGTTTCTTCTTTTTTAGATCGCGTAAGTGATCAACAAGGGATCTCTCAGATTTAGGAGTGGGGTCCCGTGGTAACGTCACAAAATGCGCTGTGTCGTCAAGAACCACCTGCATTTTTTCATAGTAAATTTCTTTATCGAGTATTACAGTGCCTTTCCCCTTATCAGCTGTAAGAATAATAATCGATTGATCGGATTTAAGATCCCGTAGTGCCGACTGCTCCACCTTGCTCAGATTCGATGGAGTTACTTTAGCATTGTTAAGCATAGTTGATATGCGGCTGCGGGCCAGATTAATCCCGGTCGTATCCTGTAGGTGACGAAGTGCCTCCTCAATTTCGATTATGAAGTCTCTTTTGGGAACTACACGTGGGGCTAGAGCGAAATCAAGACCTTTCGAAAGAAGACTTACATGACCAGCGGACAGTTGCTTCGATGACAAGTTGTAGACCGCTGATGCCGGTGGTGTGGGAGCCTTTGGAATTAGTTGGGACAGTTTCTTGTCGTGGGTGTCCGTGCACTTGATCTTTTCCATTTCTTCTGCTTGCTTCCTTGCACCGAACACGTGGTGCATGTCGTCAGGTTGGAGTGTCCGTCGGAGAAACTTCTCAGCTGTACCAAGCCGGTGCCGGCAGTCGATGAGTTTCTGCTTGTTGTCCAGCATCCGTGCTTTGAGGCAGTCACGGCTGAAGTTCTGGGCCAGTTTTCTACCGTAGGGTGTGTCGACCCGGGGTCGACATCGTAGACCATGTGGAATCACGTTGTGGTTCAGGCACTCACGGTTGAAGCGTTGATGACATTCCAGGCGGACGATCTTTGTGGACTGGTTGAAGTATTCTCTCAAGTTGCCCAAGGCAGCAGAGCCGTACAAGGTGCGAATGAATGCAAAAATATTCCAAAAGCCGGGACTCATAATGATCAATAAAACTGCGCCGACTTGACATAACAAAATAAACAATTTAATCAAACGTTTCGCTCCCATGCGGGAGACATCATCAGTGAAACTTCAAGCAGGAATGAGAGAAAAAACTTCGACAGTCCTATTTAAGCAAATCCGCGTACACATCGGGGAGGGGACCGCGGTTCGAGTTGCAAGCCGATGAGTCACTTCTGGATGTTAACCGTGATTCGACGTAGTACCTGGTCGCTTAGATCCAACAGTGTACCGCAAAGCTTGCGATACAGGCAACCTTTTAAACTTCAACTCGCATCATTCTGTCGAACATAAAAGGGCCGTCGTTAAAACCCTTCTACATCGGTCCGAACGCATTTCTTCTAATCCTCAATTGCGCGCATCTGAGGATGCTGTTATTGTTGACATGTTGATGAAGCGGAATTATCCTAAACGTTTTATTGAGAACACGCGCAAGCAGATGGGACAAAGAAGAAGCCAGGATAATGGAAGACTTAGGACAGGGCAAGTAACAATACCCTACTTGAAAGGTGTTTCTGAGTCTATTCGCAGGGCCCTCGCCCCTTTGAATATCCGCACAGCGTTCAAACCCCATCGTAAACTACGTGACCTCATTTCGAAGCCTAAAGATTACACCCCCCAGAGTCCCAGTGCGGCGTTGTGTATAAACTGAATTGTCTAGACTGTGACGCATCCTACATTGGGGAGACAGGCCGGAGGCGCTGCACCCGCCTAAAAGAACACAAAAGGGACGTGGCGAAGGCCACGCATGCTACAAGAGCGAAGACGGAACTCGTAGACCATTGTTGGAATACGGGTCACAGTTTCGACTTTGAGAATGCGTCCACTCTGGCGCGTGAACAAAGGTGGGGTCCACGCAGGTTCGTCGAATCATGGTTCATCCGAAGTGACTCATCGGCTTGCAACTCGAACCGCGGCCCCCTCCCCGATGTGTACGCGGATTTGCTTAAATAGGACTGTCGAAGTTTTTTCTCTCATTCCTGCTTGAAGGTTTCACTGATGATGTCTCCCGCATGGGAGACGAAACGTTTGATTAAATTGTTTATTTTGTTATGTCAAGTCGGCGCAGTTTTATTGATCACCTTTCAATATACTCAGGCTTTAGTCTCTCCGACATGCTGTTTATTATCTTTGATTTCGAAAAAGAGCTATATGAGAAAACAAGAGACGAAGTTGATGCGCAAACCAAGCAGATGCTAAAGAAATGATAGAGGTTGGAGCACTTGAATGCATTTTTCTCCGTTCCACTTTTTGGCATAAATTTCACTTTAGGAAAACTATCGTAGATAGGCGCCGAAAAACACAAGCACATGAAGAGACGTAAACACTGGCGCTTTTCATGTCCTCGCGTATTTCGGCGCCTATTTACGATCATGTACCAACTGGCCCAAATTGCGATATTAATGTAGGAAAACTATCTTTTGTTAATGGTACAAAAGGAAGCCTCACTCATTGTTTTCCATAACTGAAATTTGATGGGCAATGCCACTGTGGAATCGTTCTTTTAATTTCTGGATGTCTTTTATAAAAGATGTTAAAATTTCGTCGACGACATAAAGGGCAAAAAATTAATTTTATTTTTCACTGCGATGTTAGCATAAAATAAATTACTTTTTGAAGATTTTGTTTTCACACTTGCTCTCTCCAGGCATTTTGCTGCAGGTCTGAGGAAGAAAAACGTTGAATATTACATCAGTTTTCTAACGATAGTTTTCCTAAACAGTCAGTGTGTTCCTGATAAAAACAACTATAATTTCTTTTACAATCCATGTACACTGATAAAATGTTACACTACGTACATTCCTCCTCGCAACTGCCAGTATATTTTGTAAATTTCATGCCTATTCAGCCAAAGCGTTCAAAAGTCGACACTCTTGAGTAGTGTCCCCCTTGAACGTAGCGCTAGCAGTCTAAACCTACAGGTACCAATTTCACCTAACAAACTTCTTTTTTTTCCTTTGTTATATAGAAGCTTCAAGTAATTTTCGGAAACGTGCAATGGGAGAACGGGACGCGTTCTCGCCAGCTCACGCCATTATTCTCTATCCATTTGTAGGATCCGTCGTCCGTCATTTTGCCATTGAACATTCCCGAAAATCGCTTTTAACTTATGAATCAGAAAGCCGCCAGCTCTGAAACTTTGACCTATTATGCGGAGCGCTAGCGCAACATTTGGACGGAGACTGAACGTCTAACAATAACTTACTTTAAAATAAAAAGTATTTCTTTTTATGAGAGGTTTGCTCAATTAATATTCCGTAGCTGGCACCACTTAAATATATGCTCTGGTTCGCTTATGGGTAATTTATTTATAACCGAATCTATCTCAGTCATAATATTAGATAGTTTTAGAAGATCGTTCCGACGACTCAGACAACAAAAGCCGATACTCCGCCACCGCCTTTGCGCGTGCGTTGTATTCTTATCCGGGTCACCGGAACGATCTACTAAAACAGAGAGTTCCAACATAACTTTCAGAGGCCCCCGATACCGACACCCGACAAGAATGCAATGCATGCGCGAAGGCGTCGGCGGGATATCAGGTATCGTTATTGAAGCTATCGGAACGGTCTACTAGAACTCCCTGTTGTACGTATAGTTCAGCTATTGAAAGGAGCAACAGGTAATGCTCATGTCGGTAAACATTTATTTTTTTATCGCTGCCACGTGGAGCATATAGTACACGCTCAGACCAGTGTTCTGTGCTGCCGCTGGCTATGATTCATCTCTACAGCATAAAACATGTTTTTTTGTTTTGTTTTGTTTTTTCAAGTTTCCGAGTCGCGTTGACCTTTCACCGTATAAACATGATTCAAGCTTTTCAAATCGCTTTTTTGTTTCTTTTTGTGCAAACTTTTACCATAACGTGTTTCCGTTTCAGAACAACTTCCGCTACAAACGTAAAATTTGGCATAACTGCCAAGAGCATTCACCTGGATTGAAAAATGTCAAAACCGAATAACAAAAAGAGAATAAACTTATTATTTGTTGTTTTTGTTTTTGTTTTTAAGAGTGAATTATTAGTTGCTGGATGTACACTTTGAATGGGAGCATTTAACCAAAAGGGGTACCGAGCACTTGGAAGTATGAGATTGATTCCCTAGATCAAACAAAAAGCCCTAAAATCTCAAAGAATTAGTGTATATTCCTGTTGGAAACTGTCCACACAACCGTCGTGGAATAGGAACAGCCTGTCTATAGGGGTTATTCACTGGCAGTGCGCGTGCTCCCCATTGTGAGAAGCAGCGTCAAACAGATGGTTTGTTCCCGTTTGCTGCCCTGTATATAACAGGATATTTTCTTCTTGTTTTTTTTTTAAGAACCTACACTAATAATTTTTTTCATAAAAGCACCAGCTAAAAGACATATTAGTAAAAAGAAGGTTAATTGTACTCCGTTAATTGGCTTACTTTGTACGAATAATGTTTTACGCCAGAATATCGCTCGGGGGAAACCGTGTATATCGCTGAGTAATAAGTATTCAGACGTTTTCGAATGTTTATTCTTGCGTCACAACTATCCTCGACTTTTCGGTGGGACAAACTTGGGAAGGAGAGAGCAGGTCGCCGGAATCGACCTTCCGGCGTACCATTTGCAAAGACAAAAGAGGAGTCAGCTTTAGTGCACCGTTCCATATGCCCGTTTATGAGAGTTGACTATCCTTCAATTGTGCATCTGCCCTTTGGTATACGACCTGACATCCACAGAAATAGCAGCATGTGCGGCTGCTATGTAACGTAATATGAATTGTTCTGTGTGCGCATGCTTGCACAGCGGAAAGTGATCAAGTCACCCAGTGTTGTACGGTATGGCGTTCCAAGGGACGGAGTTCCTGCAATGCGTTCCCTTTAGAAGGAACGAAGGAACGCCGCCGTTTCATTTTGAATTGCTGCAACTGGAACGGTAACTCGTTTCATTTATACTGTAACTGAAAAAGGAACGGCTTCCTTTCTTTTCGTCCAGTGGGGTAATATTTATTTTATTTCTAAGTGGAAAATTCGAAAGATATAAAAACAATATCTTTACGAAGAGCACGATCTCGTTACCGTTTTGGTTATATTATCTTAGGGTTTATATTGTGCTCGCTTGGTAACAGTCGGGTGCAGGAGAGCTAGTGGACATTGAATCTTTTTTGAGTATCCGAGAATGCGGTACAAAAAGCAAAACTTTTAGACGAAGGAAAAGACAGAAAAAGTGACGTTTCAAACCCAGATACTTTACGTGCTTCCACGAATCCTCAAACAACGACAAATCTAAGGCCGAATACAGCCAACACTAAACTTCCACAAAGAGACCTACAGTTACAACAAAATATCAGGTTACCAGACATCGAACGCACCCTTGTATGCAGAACATTGTTCATTTAAAAGATGTACAAATATTAACTTTTATTCATACTCCCTTATCTTCCACCTTCAAACTGAAGAACGACTCCAACCTTCCCAAAAAAAGACTTGTAGTTTTCAGAAGGACCTTCCAAAAGCCCTACCCTCTCTTTCACTTGCTCGTCTTGCGGACAACATCAACAAGCAACTGTTGTCAAGTTCGAACGAGGGACCTTGTTAGATAGAAACGTGTGAATTGGTGTTAAAATGGTCATGCAATGTAGGGTAACAATACCTTTAGCTCGTCTGAATCGTCCACCACAAACGTGAATATGGTTAAAACCTGAGATTTTTATACTTGAATATTCAACAAATGAAACCCTGCTTTCGCTTGTTTTCATCTGCTGCTGCCCTTCCATCGCGGTATTCAAATTCGTATGCTCCCATTTGATGAAACAGATTAAAAAAAACTTTGTTTGATTTAGCTAAATATTGTAATCAGCAAAATGCAAATGTAACGTATATGTAAGGATCCGTTCCATTTTTTAACTGTAACGGGAACGAGCTACTTTTTCACCTATGGAACTTGTAACGGGAACGCGTTCCAAAAATCAGAAGGAACGAGAAACAACCTTTCGTTCCTTCTTTTTTTATAGGAACGTGTAAAGCACTGAGTCACCCTAATGGGCGTTTTGGTGTGTCCGTTATGGATGAGAAATTTAGCCAGTGCAGTAAGGCTGCTGGCCTGGGACCTTTAACCGGCATCACGCAGTGGTGATAGACGACCACACGACGGTACGATGCTAATCCACATCAAAATAGTCAGGGGGGGGGGGGTAGAGCCAAGGGTGGATTTAAGAAAAAACGGGAAGGGGGTGGGGGGGAGGGGGAGGGTGGGACTGGGAGGTGATCGCTTCTTTCTTTCCTCACCCAAGGCTCCCAAGCTAAACTTTTTTGTCGTTTTAGAATAAAACGAGAAATACTAATTATTTTTTCAGGAAAAAGTGTTTAGTTTTGGGCGAAATGGCAGTTATCAGGTAAACAAGGTATATCTGGGGAATGTTTCGCCCATGATGCCACACCCGTCCGTGACGTCAACAAGAATTTCCTGAAAAGTTTGTCACTTGAAATTGTCGGCGAAATCTTTTATAAGTTCTGAATCAGGTAATGGTTATAGTTTTGAAAATTTGAGAACTTCATTTGGAAAAAGATAGGTTTCGTTGATGCGTACTTCGTTTTTTGTTCAGTTTTAAAAAACAGGGATTTTTTTCGTTTATGCACCTGAATGTTTGAATACACCAATAAAAGAAAAAAAAACATTTTCTTGGTGTTTGTGAAAAAAAGCATGTTTGTTTGTTTCGCGTAAATAGACTACCCATCGCACGAAGCTGAAACTCCGTTAGAATGTCACACTAGCGGTAGTAAAATAGAACTCGAAAATTGGTAAATATGACGTTACCTGGATAAAAAAAAATAATGACAATTTATATGAGCCTACGTCAACCTACGCCTAGTACCGTCACAACACGAAATGACATCGTTAGAGCCTGTAGGATTAAAAAAACGTATTAGCAAGAAAGTAAACCTTGATCGAGCTGCCACCAGTGGACTTGAAGGCAGCTGGACAAACATGCCACTAAGATTCCTCTATTTCACCCGCCAGCTAGAGTTTTGTATGACACTTATAAATCTGACGAGCGCTCACCTTCGCTGCTACCGGGTCCACTGGGTAGCATTTTTTTTTCTTTTTTGCTTTTTCTGCCTTGCTATAATGGTACAGAATTTGTTTGTCAAAACTGCTGCGCTGTGGCGATATCGAGTCTAAGCCTGGCCCTGAGATCCAGATGCTCCTTCAGCAAATTCTAGCTGGGCAAACACAAATTGCTGAAGACGTCTCTTCTATAAAGAACAGACAATAGGCTGTGGATGCGAAATTTGCGGGCTTTGAACCCCGACTTGTTGCAATCGATTCAAGTGTGTCCCGGATATCTGATCTTGCTATACGAGTTCAACGTCTAGAGGAAAGAAGTGGTGCTCTCAAGAGAACTGTCTCCCAACTCGTAGATAAAAATGATGACTTAGAAAATCGTTCTCGTAGGAATAACTTGGTGGTGTATGGCTTACTAGAACCCGAGAACGAATCACCTGCGTTTTTACTTGATAGCATATCTACACTGCTGTCTTCAAAATTGTCTGTCCATTAGAACATAGAACATAGAACATAGCTTTATTGATAGAACAATCATTTTTCAAAATACAATACAATACAATTGTGTTGGCAGACAATACAATTGTGATAAAATACAATACAATACAATTGTGATGGCATAGAACGCTGTCATTGCCTTGGTTCAGTTAGAGAGGGCAGAATCAGACCAGTAATAATTAAGTTGATTGATATTCGAGACAAAATGCAAATCCTCAAAAACGCTCACAAACTTAAAGGCACTCGAGTTTTTATTAACCAGGATTACTCGCCACGGATTCCAAACATTCGAAAAGAGCTTTGGTCCGGCACTGCCACGGTTAGAGGGAACGGAGTCAGGGTTAGCCTCCGTTACGACAATATCCTTTGTTGATAACGTCCGGTACTCATGGGATGCTACGAATAACAAACTTGTGAAAGCACCTTACCCGGTCCAGCCCGAACATGCAAATTGACACGTAGCGAATAAATTGTTTTCTGTATTAAACATCAATGCTAGAATCTTTTGTCCAAAAGCAACCGAGTATTCGTGCCTTGTATTTTCATACTCACCGCACGTAACATAGGTTACCAAAGCTCTGTTACATGATGGTATTCTTGACTGTGAATTTAGCCCTCCTATTTACAGTGCGGTACGCAATGATAGATCCTCTAGAAGCGGTGGTGTTGCGTTATTTTTTAAAACTGGTCTTAACTATTTTGTTCTTCTGAGCTTAGCTAACACTCAGTCCTTGTGGTGAAAAGTGCGGCTTGCTAAGTTCGTTCTTGTTATCGGTGCTGTTTATAGAAATCCTGGCATTCTCTTCAAGTTATCGAGGACGTCGATGATTACATACAAAAATATAATCTAGCTAGTTCCAAGCTCGTGTTACTGGTTGATTGCAATGCACCAGATATTAACTGGGAAACACTTGTGGTTGTTTCCCGAGAAAGGGCCATCTGTGATGCTCTTGTAGACATGTCTGTGTCATTTGATCTAGGTCAGATTGTAAAAACGCATACCAGAGACAATTCTATTCTCGATCTTGTTTTTCTTAGTCATGGTGTTACACAATTGGGTTACGATTGCCAAGTTATTGAGAGAATTTCAGATTATAAAGCAGTTTTAGCTACGCTCAATTTTCGTATCAATCATGTGAGTCCTGAAATCGTAACGGTCCTCGACTTCAACAGGGCTGATGATGCATCTATAATAGACGAGCTAAGTTTTTGTTTTGATTATCTTTATGCTATAAGTGCGGACTCCGATGTTCACACGCTGCTTAGTTAATTTAATTACCTTGTAGAAAAATGTATAAACAAGTTTCTGCCTGTTTCAAAAAAGAAGAAAAATCCGGCATGGCCTTGGATTACGAGAGCTGTCTTGCAGTTAACGCGGAGAGTAAAAAGAAAACGCATGTTGAAACAGAATGCAACCCCCGCTGATAAAGCTCTGTTTGAAAATCTAAAAACCACTTTGCAAGAAAAGACGTTGGCAGTTAAACGAAATATTTTAACGTAACCCTCTCTGAATTTACGACATCAAATCCTGCCAAATTCCGGAGGTCTATCCTTCCAAAATCTGACAATTTACGAAATTTTATTATCGAGGGTGAATGTGTTAACAAACCAGCGGTGATTTCTAACTGTTTCAACGACTAATCTAGATCAGTATTTATTCATGATAATGGTGATATTTCTCACTTTACTTATGATAGCAAGTGCCCAGCCTGATCTGAAGTTGAGATAAGTAAACCTGGTATTCTTAATTTATTTCTAAAAATGAATTGCAAGAAGAGCCCTGGCCTTGATGGGATTCCCGACTCTTTTCTCCGCCGATGTTCACTTCGGACGTCCAAACACTTGTCTATAAATTTCGACAAATCAATAATCACTGCAATAATACCACGGCTATGGAAGTCAGCTAAAATATTCCCGTTGTTCAAATCGGGTAACAAACAGGTGGTTGCGAATGTCAGACCATTTCACTAACTTTGTCTTCCTGCAAACTGCTTGAACATAAACATATATTTGAGTACCTAGAGACTAATTCAATTCTCTGTCCACAACAACATGGTCTTCGCCGTGGCTACTCTACCTCTACCCAGCTTCTTGAGTTCACTCATGACACTGCTTTTTCTTTAGATAAAAAAGACAACTAGACGCCATCTTTATTGATTACTCTAAAGCCTTCGACAAAGTGCCACATTCTAAGCTACTTCATAAACTGCAGACAATAATTAAAAACGAATCACTAATCAATTGGATTGCTGATTATTTGAAAGATAGATCTCAGTGCGTCTCCTATAAGAGTATTTATTCTAGCAACGTCCCGGTTAGTCCTCGCGTCCCACGGGGATCTGTCTTAGGACCCCTCTTATTTCTTCTCTACACTAATTATGTCGTGAACCAGCTTCCAGTAAAAATTCCCTTTTATGCCGATGATTTTGTGTTATATAATGAGATCAATTCAGTACAGGATTACAACATGCTAAATGACTCATTCTCACAATTTCTTAGTTGGAGCAAGAAGTGGCTGATGGAGATTAACTTCAATAAAACTGTGTTTATGTCATTCACCAACAAAAAGTTGCTGTCCGTTTTTAGTTATGGCATTAGCAATGTGATCCTGCGTCAGGTTTATCAATATAAGTACTTAAGATTTTTATTAGCCCCATCTCTTAAATGGGACAGTCACATTAGTTCCATTTGTTCTCGTGCCCTACAAAAACTGGTATATGTTAAAAAGAACTTTGAAATCTTCAAACGAAGAAGTTAAAATAACCGCTTATTAAACCTTAATTAGACCTATTTTGGAATATGGCTGTGTAGTCTGGGACCCGCATTTGAATGGTGACGTTAGGCTGCTTGACAAAATACAGACTAAGGCTATCAGATTTATTTGTAACCGCTGCGACCGCAAGTTTTCCGCCACTTCATCCATGCTTGATGTAGAACTTGAGAACTTGACTTCTCGACGCAAAGTTGCATGTATTCATCTCCTTCATAAAATAGTTAATAATACCGGTGTACTTGATCGTAATAATTATATCGATTTTAATACTCAATCACGCACTCGTAGTTCTCATCTCTTAAACATTGTATCATATCAATGTCACCTTAATTGTTTTAAATTTTCTTTCTTTCCTAGAACACTTGACAACTGGAACAGTAGTGATGCTGTGACTTGTTCACTTGATTTTGATAAATTTTCGGATGCACTTTAGGTTGTTTTGTGCATACTAGGGAGTGCACACTAGTTATAACCCTCCTATTTCACTTATTCATGTGATCTCTTCTATAACCCTGCTATTTGACTTGTTGATGTGATCTCTTCTATAACCCAGCTATTTTACTTTTTGATGTGTCTTTTTAGGTTGTGTCGCATTACCTATAACGCTCTGTGTTTGTGTGTTTAAGTGCAATGTATATGTTACCCCCGCTCCCGCGATGACCTTTCTTAAGGTAGCAGCATTTTAAATAAATAAATGAATAAATAAATTCCAGTCAATTTCTTTTCGCTGATATAAATTCCACATAGGTCCACACTGTCATTTCTTGTTTTGACAATATAAGGTTTAGATTTACGTCGGCCCATGGAGAACTTTCGTCTTCCTCATTCATATATTGATCCATCGGTGTATGTTCATAGAGTCGGAAGTTAGTCTGCGGTAGTGGACGTCTGGTGTCTCAGCTGTAGATTACGAATTTAACCAGTGCGGTACAACCGCTAGCCTGTGGTCTTTAAGTTCCACCACGAAGTAGCTATACACGACCGCACGTCGGTACGATGATCACCCAGATCGAAACGGGTAGGGGCGGCGAATGAACCCAGGATCTCTGGGTTGTGCAGCGCGAGCTTTCGCTCCACGTGCTCCGAACAATAATTATTTTTTTCAGAACTGCGCGCCACCTAGTAGCTGCAGCGTCAATCATCAACGTCCGCCATTATTTGGGCACGTACGCTGAGCATGTATATGGGCACGAGTGTTGCGTGAGTGATGGGCGAGACCTCGGATCCAGTCACACGGTTCATGCCCATCCAAAACATGGCGACCGCCAAGGTTGCTCAATGGAATTTTGAAAAGCGTGTAGTTTTCGAAACAAGATGAACAATACGTGGATAGAAGGCAAAAGCAGGGGGAGGAAGGAAGGAAGCGGGATTGAGGGATGGAGGAGGGATGGAGGGAGCGCAGGCGGTGCGGACTTCCGGAGCGTAGTGGTTTGACGGCATGAACACGCTATAAAGCATGTGGGAGCTCCACATTCAAACCCACTGGAACTGCGCCGGTTGTGAAGAAGGGAGCACCCGATTTCTGTAGCCAAACCGAGGTAAGCGCTTTCCTTAACTAAATCCACTAATTTTGACAGACTTGTTAAGTTATCAAATTGCCTACAATGAGTTACTTCAGGAATAACTTTGTAATCAGCTGATTACATTTATTTGGTAGTAACCAGAAAACTAATCTGATTACATCTTGAAATCATTTTGTAAGCACCTGATTACTTTTTGGAGTAATTTTGTAATCACTCGATTACTTTTGGGATTAAATTGGTAATCAACCAAATACATTTATTAGGTAGTGAGAAGACTACTGTGAATACTTTTTAGTAATCATAGGTAAAATTTGATTACTTCTGAATGTAATAATCCTATTTCTAACAGTTACTA
Source organism: Ixodes ricinus (assembly GCA_037355805.1). Taxonomy (NCBI): domain Eukaryota; kingdom Metazoa; phylum Arthropoda; class Arachnida; order Ixodida; family Ixodidae; genus Ixodes; species Ixodes ricinus. Next base: position 137,631 of record JAZHYW010003061.1, read on the forward strand.
TTTTCTCAACCACCACCCTAGTTTGACTAGAGCATCTAAAACTTGCAAGCAACGAAGATTAAAAAGAACGTTACCGAGCTGTACGAAAGGAGGCAGACTGTCTGAACAATTTATATTACAACTGGAAAGAAGGCACAAATAGCAATAACGTTGTTACTTGTTATTTTTGCGCTATTTTCAGTTGTATCATGAATGAACTCGACTGCATCGCCACTTTGATAGAGTTTATAGAGCTGTTTGTTGGGTTTCCAGCTGGAACGGACGGTGGAGTTCTCTACAAAAGCATTTACGTGCCAAGCTCGATGATTAATGGAGGATCGGCTTCTTTGATAATCCCTAGATCACTATCAACCTTCCTTTTAATAAAACAGCTAAATCCAGTTTAAGACATTTCTACACTACATACTCCCTTTACTACCTATTATAGGCTAAGGCGGGCAAAAGGAGACATGACGCAAAATGCGACAGTTTCTGTTTAGCGGCATCTCTCCCCTAGACTAGCAATTAGAGTAGTTTCAAACTTTCTTGAGAACTTCCGTGGACTGCCCACTTTGCGTGAGTAAAATATGAGAGCTGTTGCCGAGAGTGTTCCGGAGAAAACAAATGCGCAGTTGAGGTTGACGAGTTTACCCTTCGCCAAAAAGGCGCAAAATTCAAGGCGATGTTACGCTTTGAGACGTGCACCCCCACTGGCACGAACTGTTCTGCCAAGGTAAGCTTTAATTTAATTGTTATGCTTTATTAGCTACATGCGGACCAAACTTGAGAGATCAGTGGTTCTTTGTTTTAACAGAATAATTATTTACGTAACAGGATACGCGCGGGCAATACCCGACAATCTGGAATTCTTTCACGCGCATGTCAACAACGCGCGAATCTCCTAATTCTTTTCTGTGCCATATTTTTTACCGGTATATAGAATGGTTCAATCGTATAAAAATAAAACAAGGGCTTTATCGCGCAAAAGTTAGTTGAAGAAAGCTCTTGAATGTGTCAAGCCAGAGCGTCACTCCTTCCCACTGCGGCCACACCTTTTGGTGTACCAAAGGTTGCATTTCAGAAGCGAGCCAAATGACTCGGGGAATGTAAAGAGCAGCGGCTATACAAAAAACGACTGGGCTACATAAGGAGCTTTCTTTCCGACGAGGAAGAAAATTTGCTCATAAGACATTTCTTCTGTACCTAGCGTAGGGCAGAAAAAGAGAACAAGCAGGTCGGAGAGCACACTGTTCTACCGTCGTCTCCCCACTAGGCAAAGCTGATGTTGGCAAAAGCAACCAAGGCCGGGGGTCCACTTCTCCCCCCTCCCCCTCCCCGCTTCGCAACTCCCCAAAAACCATGAAAGCGAAGAAAAAGACCGTTAGTGATCCCCGAAGAATCGCGCAATGTCCGATCGTTCTGCAGACGGTGCGATGCGAAAGACTGACAAAGCCAGGTATGCAAAGAACCTTGGAGCCAAGCTGCCCCGCATTCGGTTTAGATCGAGTGCATGGAATGCAAAGAGTGGTTTTATTGCAAAAACTGAAAGCATGTCTGGCTTCTGAAGTGTGTGTCATTTTACCCCTTACGTTGTCTCATTTTGCCTTATAGGACGGGGCAAAATGAGACATTGTGTGACTTTCAGATATTGCAGTTTTCTTAATGTTTAGCTTGCTCCAGTTAAGTAATATTTACTGAGCATAAATTCAAGATTTATATAAAACAAAATTGAGGCGTGTGTATGCTTATACATCCTAGAACTTAGTCTGCCTGAAAGAGCGACTTGTCTCCCAGCTGTAGATGAAATTTAGCCAGTGCAGTACAGCCGCTAGCCTGGGTTTTAAACGTGCACCACGCAGTAGTGATACACGACCGCACGCCGGTACGATGTTCATCCAGATCAAAACGTGCAGGGAGGGGGGGGGTTGGACTGAACTTAGTAGAGCCACTCAATGAGCTACGCTTAGAGTTTAAGCACTCCCTTCCCCGATCTGCTAGTGGGCGCCGCCATCTTGGTGAATACTGCAGAACAAACGCAACTGCTGATTGTCAAACTCGAAAATGCGACTTCCTCAGCTTTAGTTACGGTGGTATGAAGCTCAGGTGATGTCGTTTTGCTTTGTCGCGAACTGCTTGGACATTTCTGGAGGACGGAAAAGGGTTTCTTGCAATTTCAGATAAAATTTAGATAAGCTGACAACCATGATTTTAAGCACCAAGATGTCTGAAGTTACGTTACTCTGAACCGTAGCTTATTTAGTGAATCTATACTTTGTTTAACCTTATGTGCGAGCGAAGGCAAAGCTGGAAGCGCGAGCACGAAAGCTCCGTGCGTTCAGGCTTTGCTCGAGCGCGCAAGCTGGGCAGAAACGCAAAAAGCGCTGTTCTCGCGCTTCCTGCTTTGCCTTCGCTCGCACATAAGGTGAAACAAAGTATATAACCCAAGATCATTGCCCAGGATAACTGGGCTCTACAGCGCGAGCTATCGCTCCACGTGCTCTTAGCTGGTGTGCGCAAGCCCACTCGGCCGCAGATCCCTGAATCTTCTATACTTCGTCTCACCTTAGTATGGACTATTGTTAGCCTCGCGTGCTCAAAGCGCGAGCTAGTTGCTTTGAATGAAGCGCGGCGGCTGCACGAGCGCTCGTGCAGCAAGTTCTCTATGCAAGGCAGTCAAGGCTGGCCGCTCGCGCTAGCACAGCCTTCGCTGTTAGTCCATGCTTGGGTGAGACGAAGTATAAGAATATTCCCATGTTGTGTTTGTTTAAATATTGAAGAAAAATTAAAAACTACCATGAAAATAAAAATTGTTGCTCTCATTTCGTCCCAACTTACACACCACCATTCCAATATTTGCAAGTCCTCAGCCCAGCGTGCTATCTCCTCAGCCCAACACACGCATGTTCGCTGCCTCAGCAAACGTGCAAATCACGCGCCATATGCACGAAAACTGAATATGTTCCATTAACAGTTTTCGTAAAATAAAATATAAACCTTTAAAAAAAAAAAACCGGCTCCCGGTTAATTTTTAATTAAAAGCTGTTTTTTTTTAAAGGTTTAGACATTATTTTACTATTTACAAGTCCTCATCTAAGAATGTTACCTTAGCTCAACAAGGCGCATGTTCGTCGCTTCGCAAAGCGAGCAAATTACGCGCCAGACGCACGAACACTGAAAATGGGCCCGGCCGGAAGCCCTTTATTGGAAAGGTCTATGCTGTCAAAGCTACTGGTCGGAGCGCATAACTTCATCTATGGTTTAGTTTGCGCGATAACGCGTGCAAGTTATCCGCAATATCAAACCCCATTCTCGTGCCAGTAGCTTTGACAGCGTTGTACACTAAGTATAAAAAAGAGCATAGACAATTATAAGCAAGGCGACTGGCTGCCGCCACATCTCTGCTCGTGCGGGAAAGTCCCTGCAATTCGACGCTTGCCAAAGCTATCTTCACGCGCACGCTGCACGTGCTTGCACGCATGGGGCACCAGTCGGGGCGCCATGCTTGAAATTGTCCATAGGGACTGTAGACCTCTTTCGCATAACCTCATACATCAAAACAACATCATACAAGCGCGCAACTCACGTACCCTCGACCCGGAGCATCTTTATATTGCCCGCTGACACAGGGTATGCAACCTCCAAGGAGATAGGTAAAAAGACTTAAAAACGGAGGTTGTGCGTAAGTTAGTTGAGAGTGATTTATTATACCGTGCTACAATTTCCCAAATCTTCCATTCTCTGGCCATCACTGCGTCGTCTAGTGCACAAATAATTTAATTGGGCACAAGAACACTCGCGAGAAATGTGCGTTAAGCACAAAAAGCTGTAAAGCGAGTGTGGCTGCAAAGTTATTGAGCTCCACGAGTTCCCCAATGATCCTTTTTTATCGATTGCGTGCGTGAATTGCTAGGCTGTGACAGACTCATCGTCATATTTATGCTGAAGACTGGTTCGTTTACAGCAACTGGACCGATTCAAAGCCGGTCCAGGCACTTCGATTAGGTTATCACTGCAAGGTATGCAACTGCTCCATGGCATGTGGAGGATATGAAAACGTCTACGTGCTACCACTTAAGATGCAGCTATAAAATGCCCCGAGCAATTGCCTGGTGAAACTGCATTAAACTGCTCATATGAACCTTCGTTGTGGAAACTTAATCCGAACATACTACTTTCTTCGTCGTCATTCTTTTAAGGAGGCACGGTGATGGCCTGAACACGACCTACTTTAATACTGACCTGCCCACAGAAGAGCGTGCCAGCGGGAAGCTTTGTAGTACTGCCCAAGGCCGCTGCGTTTCGTCACGCTATGACTTCGTGGCGCTACACAAAGGACGTTTTGTGTTATAGGGTATCCGCATATCAATTAAAGGTGCACAAGGCGCACCGCGGCGTTACCTCCATCCCATATCGCTAACATCGTGTCTCGGGAAACTGTTAAAACACGTCATCCTACCGAGACTGCAGCCCTACCCCGACTCAAACCCGTACTTCCCCAATACCATGTTTGGTTTTCAGCCAAACTTATCGACCCATGACATCCTCCTTCAAATGAAGGGGAGGTCGTAGACTCCCTGGCCGCACTCAGGCTCGAGCGGTTCTGACAATTGACCTCAGGGGGCATTTAATAACGTATCCCACGATGCCATTTTTCCGGAACCTCGCCGGGACTCGTTGTGACGCTCGGGTGTACAACTACGTCCGGTCCTTCCTCATAAACAGGGCCGCCACCTGGGTGTTCGCGAACATCCGACCGGATCCCATCCACCTCACGGAAAACGGTACACCTCAGGGATTGGTTGTCTCACTCCTGCTATTCAACTTGGCCAAGGCGGGGTTACCGCAAAGACTGGACCAAATACCAAATTTACGCCACTCTCTGTAAGCCGATGACGTTACCATGTGGAGGACGGCAGGCTCCGAATGGGCAGATCGAGGACCTCCTACAGGAGGCCGTAGATACAAAACAAACCTACGCGGAAGAGGCTGCCCTCAGTTGCGCCGCGGTGAAATCGGAACTCCTGGTGGTACGGCCTCGGGCGCCCTCCAACAAGAAGGAACCGGAGATTGATCGTCACTAGAAAGGCTTAACCATACCCTAAGTCAACCAACTAAGAGTGCTTGGACTGCACCTTCAATCTAACGGCAGGGCAACTCACACGGTACACTCCCTTAGAAAGCAGGACATGCAGATCGCACACCTTATCCGGCGCCTTTCCAACCGTAAAGGGGGACTCCGCGAATGGGATACCATCTGTATTTTTCTAGCTCTCATCGTCAGCCGTTTTACATACCATAACCCGTATCACCGCCTCACGCGCACCGAGCTCGATCGCCTTAATACCGCCTTATGGATGGCGGTAAAGACAGCGCTTGGGCTCCCCCGCAGACTCTAACACATCGGCTCTTGCAATTAGGCATACACGACACAAAAAAGAGCTCAACGAAGCTAGCGAAATTGGACAACTCACCCGCCTTCACAGCACTCGGACGGGAAGACCGCAAGCTTGCGCAAGCTCGGTATCTCGGGACCCTCCCTGACAAATGCATAGCCCCTTTCACCCTCCTTACTACCATTCCAGACCACGGCTCAACATCGGGTGGCCCCGATACCTTTAGACATGCACCCGGACCTGCACGCGGGAAGGAGGGGGCCAGGGTACAAACTCTTGCTCGGACCTACGGCACCGACCAGCATGCAAGGTACACAGGTGCCGCACAATATAGAAAATGGGACGGGGCTGTGGTCCTCGCCGTTACTAACAACAACAGATCCCGCCGCCGTACTCTTAGCTCTATAAACAACGTTAAGTCCATGCAGGAGGCGGAGAAAACGGCAATCGCTTTGGCCGTCTCTTATGCCGCACTATACGACTTCCCACAAGATTACGATCATCACCGATTCCCAAGCTGCTTCTCACGCGTATGCGAGGAACACTATCTCACTCCGCGCGGCACACATAATCAGCGCAATACTCACGGACTGGAGTTTGCCCGAGCTGCAGCTATGAACCGGGCTTTACCGGAGGGGATGGAGTGGGGGGGCCCCAACACGGACACCGAACAGGACATGGCCAACCCCAATGTACCCACAACACATAAAGACGCCATCCCGGACACATGCGCACTCGTCACAGAATACTACCGTGCTAGCCGCCGAACTCAACCGGGCCGAGGCGATGGACTGGAGGCAAATCTAAACTCTTTCCGTTGCTAATCTCTTTCATAAACACCGTTGTTTTCTAACCCGCTACCCGGGCCGAGGCAATGGACTGGAGGCAAATCCACCTCCCCATCCCGAACTCAACCGGGCCGAGGCGAAGGACTGGAGGCAAATCTAAACTCTTTCCTTTGCTAATTTCTTTCGTAAACACCGTTGTTTTCTAACCCGCTACCCGGGCACCTGCCCGGCATGTGGGAATCTCCGCCCCAGAGTTTACCACACCATGTGAGAATGTCCTAGCTCTTCAGGCAGGGGTATCACCCCGGTTCCTTTTCCCTACCGCAACCTCCTGGGAGGCGGCCCTGTCTAGCCCAGAGCTCGTGGACCAGCGTGCCCGCCGGATTGGAGAAGCCAATGGAGCCCTGGACTAAGGGCTCCCACCGGGACTTGTTGGTTTCCTAACATTTTGTAAATAAAGTTATACCATCCACCCATCAAGTTCCGGCAAAGTTATTATTGCCCACCATAGCCAAGTTTGGCCATGTTCCGCCCCTACCCACACCGTTGCCTACTCAGATAGCTGCACTGCCAGAACCAGCCGGTATTTAAAGCTTTAAGCCGCTAGACGGCGTCGTCGGCACCGTAATTCTCAAGATGGCGGCGCCCTTAAAGAAAATTGTGTATTCAATGGTGGCCATAGCTGTGTGCGCGGCTGCTGTGCGCGGCTGCTGAGCGCGTGCTGATAGCGAGCTTCCTTTGCCCTTTTGCAACGTGCATTCCACACTATCACGATTGCCGGTTTTAGCAACCTATTAATGTGAGCTTGTTCTGAGCATGTGCTCTAAACAGCCCTAAAAACTATGGCGTCCAGTAAATACTCCCTGTAATACCCCCAATATAACCAAAACCAACGTTAATAAAACACTCGGTTGGGAAACTCACCCTCGAAAACTGGACCGCTAGCGTCAACTGAGACCAAACTAAATACGATAAAATCGCCTCCCTTTAACGACGAGTCAAAACATAAAAGTTGCTCTATATATCTACTGCGAGATGGCCCGACGAGATGGCACCACCGGCCCTTGCGCGACTCCACCTGAACGAATACGGCAGCCGTGTAGTCCTCGGAGTTACCGTTGCGGGGAAAATGGTGGCGTTTGCAATCACGTTTAGTTTGGTCCTCGAGTACGGGACTTCCTCTCCGGCAGCCGAACGGAGCGGACGTGTTTACCGTGTGCTTCCGCCAGCGCAACTTTTTCAGCGAGGTACCTCGGCGTTAGGCCTAAACCTAGGCCTAGTGCTCCGCACCTCTCGTCAACCATGGACCCGAGCGTGCAGCAACAAGCAGAAGAATGGCGCCATGAAAGCCGGATACACAAGTATCTCAACGAGCTACAAGAGAAGGCACGCAAAGAAGATTTTGTGGAGGACATACGCTCCTCCCACAAAGAAGGAAAATGGCAAGTAGTGGGCCTGAAGAAACGGCAGAAGAAACTCATGAGGGAGTACAAGGCTACCACTACAAAAGGAGGAAGGAAGACGTACGTGATCGTCATTCGAGTACGAGACACCGACCTGAGAAGAATGACGTACGACACACTCGCAAACGCGATCTACAGCGCCGCGAAGGTTCGGACAGCGATCGCCTGCGACGAAGACGAAATCAACATCAACGCCAAGAGCAATACCGTCTCCATACACACTGACAGTATGGAGAGGGCAGAGCTATACAACAAGATTCAGCAACTCAGCTTTCAAGACAAGACAGTGGAGGCCAAGGGACACAGCACAACGCCGGACAATCTCAGGCGAGTTGTTGTATCCAAACTCATCGCTCCTGAAAGGGAAACTACAGACGAGGAAATTCTAGAACATTTTATTCAGCATAATCCGCACGTTAAAATTGTGGATGCGAGGAGAATGGGAAGATCAACATCAGTGCTCGTGACACTGGGGTCTTTAGATCCACCCGGATACCTCAAGTTTATGGGGGGCAGACACCGCTTCCACGACTACATGGAGAAGAAGCAAGCGTGCACAAAATGCTGGACGCTAGGACACAGACCGGACACGTGCATCTCATCGATCGAGGGGAGGTGCCCCAACTGCGGGGAGTTTCATGAACACCCACCCAAGAGACTAGGAGTTCGCACGGAATACACGTGCACCCCAAAGTGCCTAATATGCGGTAAGCAGCACTACACCGGCAGCAGGGACTGCATGGAGAGATTCAAGCCGCTCAGAATTTGGCAGGAATCCAGAACGGAGAAGAGGACCCTCTCCCCAAGAAAGAGGACTTTGTCAGTCTCACCCCTGGCAAAGTAGACGAACCCAAGTCAGTGCAAGGGAAGAGCTACATGCAAGCCCTGCAAACGACACAAGCTCCGCCGCAAGGACAGGACACGAGAACTGGAAACGAGACCCTCGAGAAAGCATTGAAACAACTCCGGGAGGAATTAAAACAGCTCCGGGAAGAGCGACAAGAGGAGCGCGTAGCTTTTGAGAAACAGCTCCGAGCGGAACGAGCCAAGTACGAAAAGGAAATCAACGAGCTCCGAAGGAAACCCGATAGTGCAGAGGTTGGAGAAAAGCGAGATCCCCGGCGGGCCGCTCCTCGGCGCCAGTGACGTCAATACCGGCCGAGCAGATGGCGTATGACGTAACACCGGAGAGCTCGCAAACAACTACCTCGTTTCGAAAAAGGAGACAAAGGTCGGAATCGGAGGCATCAGAGGTCTCCCTGGCCGACACGGAATCTGTTAAAGTACGGCGCGTATGCAGCCAAGGGGACTGTGACGCCAAATTTGCCATGATAATGCAACAGCAGAAGGAGATGCAAGAAATGCTTCGCGCCTTCATGCATTCAGTTGAAACAAAATTCCAAAGTATGGAATCTCGAATTGGAAACATTGAAGCCCGACTCGACAACACCATCATGCATCAAAATGGACGAGGACAATAATTCCTTTCAAGTATGGCAATGGAATAGCTGTGGCCTCAGCACCAAGATCAATGCACTAAAGATGCTCATTCTCAATGCAGAGAGACAACCAGATATAATTGGAATACAAGAATCGAGCGAAAACTGCAACATACCCGGTTACGACAGGTACGACGAAAGTAATGCAAGCAGTGGCAAAATTGTGCACACCTTCGTCAGGAGATCACTCCCCGTGAAACTACACGATATCTCCCTGGACCAAGGAAGCAAAGCAATTATAACAGAAATCATCCCGAAAAAGAAGAATCAGCGGAGTCTATTGGTGTGCCATGTATACTCACCTCCAAAAGACATATCGGATTCCATTGCCACTATTTTTCAGAAAGCAGAGACAATAGCCGGACACAACCATATTCTCGTTATTGGAGACTTTAATGCGGAAAACTCGTCATGGGGGTACCAACGGGATTCGCGCAAGGGCAAGAAGATCGAAGAACAGGCAGACACGTACAACGCCATCTTAATGAACGACATAACGGCAAAGACAACGAATCGGAAACAGCGTACAACGAGACACCAATCCGGACCTTGCTTTCTGCATCAACATCGAAGATTACTGCTGGACAAACAGCAGAGAAAATCTCGGAAGTGATCATTATATAATACAAATCGCACTTAAACTGGATGGACACTGCGGCCGAAACGTTCCAAAACAGACATACACCAACTGGGACGCCTTCCGTAACCTCAGAAATGAAGGAAACAGACCAATCCAAGACATAGAAGAATGGGCAGCCAAATTGGTAGAAGATCACCAATCTGTCACCCGCAAAATAGAGAACCCCACACAAGCAAGATCTATGGATGAAAAGCTGAAGAACATGCTCGATGCCTACAATTCTATCTACGAAAGATGGCTCCATACTGGCAAAAGATACCCCAAACTACGAAGGCGAGCGGCTAGACTATGTAAAGAAATTGAAGTATACGCACAGCAACTCAATCAACAGCTGTGGCAGCAAAACTGCGATGAACTCCAGGGACAGCTACACACGAAAAATCCATGGCCGCTCGTTCAGAAGACTCTTAGCCCCGGAGGAAACAAAGACCGAAAAGAGGAAACTCCTTGCCAAGATTGTAAGAGACCATGAAGGTAGCATGGACAACATTTTCGAGGAACTCAAGAAAATTTACCTCAAGTCCCCATCAAGGAATCCCATCCACTCCAAGCACTACGCTGGGGATGGGAATGTGGAATTGGACGCTCCCATTACCGAACAAGAAACGAGAAACGCCTTAATGGGGCTCAAGACGTCTTCAGCACCTGGCGCAGACAGAGTAACAAACAAGATGCTTAGGAACCTCGATAATGAATCTATCCGACTTTTAACAGAATACTTTAATCAAATATGGAATGCGAGTAAGCTTCCCAAGAGTTTCAAACATGCAATAGTATGCTTTATACCGAAGCCCGGAAAGCCCCTCGAACTTAAAAGTCTCAGGCCGATTTCGCTTACTTCCTGTATTGGAAAACTACTCGAACGAATCATCCAAACCAGGGTACAAGACTATATGGAAGAGCACAGGCTATTCACGGACCAGATGTTTGGATTCAGGAGAAACTTATCCACGCAAGACGTCTTTATTCAGCTCAAGGAAGACAGTTGCACCGAAAAGTGGAAGGCCTTGGCAGCACTAGACTTAAGGAAAGCTTTTGATCGCGTCTCACATGAAGCCATACTGGATCAGGTGGAGAAGCTTGGACTCGGGGAGAAGACCTTCCTGTATTTCAAAGACTTCCTCACAGGAAGAACGGCCACGATGCAAGTCGAAGGGGAATCATCTGCCGTATTTGGAATTAACGAAGGAAGCGGTACTCCTCAAGGGTCGGTCCTCTCCCCGCTTCTATTCAATATCGCCATGATCCCTCTATCCAAAAGACTACAGGAAATAGGAGGTTTATGTCACGCAATATATGCGGATGACATTACACTATGGACATCGCTCCCATCTCCACAGATGGGCAACGTCATCAGCGCTGGCGTTAGTATCGTCAAAGAGGAAGCCAGCAAGATGGGACTGGAATGTGCCGCGGACAAATCGGCTCTGCTTCTAAGAATGCCAAAGAGTCACACACAGGCAAAATATATGGAATTTTACCTCAAACTCCAGAAAATCGACATTCCAAGAGTTCAGCATACGACGGGTCCTTGGATTGGAAGTCTCCGTAGGTAACAGACAAAACGAAATTATCAAGAGCATCAAAGCCAAAGCGGGCAGCACTGCGCGGCTCATCAGAAGAGTGTCAAACCGCAACCACGGACTCAAAGAAGATGACTCATGCAAGCTCATACATGCCTTCACACTCAGTAGGATCATGTATGCTGCTCCCTACATGAATCTCAGCAAATCCTCCAAGAGATCCATCGATGCAACCATACGCAAGTCGTTCAAGACAGCACTAAGTATCCCACAAACCACATCAAATGAAGTGCTAGAGAATTTTGGAATTCACAATAACTTTGATGAAATGGTACTCGCGCAACGCGAGGCGCAAATTACAAGACTATCCAAGACTGCAACAGGCAGGACAGTGCTTAGACTCATTGGAGAAGTGGAAAGAAAAATTGAAGACGGGAAGACAGACGTACCGAGAGTATGGCTCAACACCACGTACAGCACACCCTTACCCAAGAATATGAATACGGAAAGAAACCAGGGCAGGAGGAGAGCCCGCGCAAAGGCTCTGAATAAATTCCAGGCGAACCTGGAGCACATCTTCCACGCGGATGCAGGACCGTACCCAGGGCGACCTGGAACCTTTGTCATTGCGGTTCACAATGCTAAGCAAGATGCAACAGCCACGATCAAGGCCAACAATATCGACGAAGCTGAAGAAGCGGCCGTTGCGCTCGCCAGAATACAAGCCCACCGGTTGCAACAGAAAATAGCAACCATCACCACGGACTCGAAGACCGCCATATTAAACATGTGCAGAGGAAGAGTCGGAGCGGCCGCAGCCAAACTACTCGGCAAGACGTCTCCAGACCAGGAGGCAAGACACACACTGACCTGGGTCCCGGGACACTCGGGGCACCTGGGTAATGAGGCGGCCCACTCTCTCATAGCCCGAGCTCTTAATTACCGGGCAACGAGGGGAGAGGGCCTCCCGACAACCCAGGGCGATCACAGCTACGGGTCTTCTCCGTCCCTACAAGGTCCTTTAACATACGGGGAAGCTCTCAGGAAATCGAGATATCAACGCAAGTTGTTTGGTATGCCACACAAGAAGCTCTCCAGAGCTCAAGAGTACACCTGGAGAAGGCTTCAATCCAGAAACACGCTTACCCCAAGAATTCTCAGAAGATCCTGGCCGGATCTTTTCTCCGGACAATGCGAAGAATGCAACCTGGAAGAGGGTACCTGGTCTCACGTCTACTGGACGTGTCCCAGGAACCCACTACCATCGGCTCTAACCACACCCGAGGAGGACGTGGACTTGCCTGCCTGGGAATCATTCCTAGCCTTTGAAGACTACGAGACTCAACTAAAGATCATTGAGCACACCCAAGCCATAGAGAACCGGCTACGGATGCAGCTGAAGACGAGAAGCCCACTCCCACCTTCCCTGCCCCCTTAATCACCCGAACCATTACGCGTGAATAATTTGGTTCAATAAAGTTGACTGACTGACTGACTGACCTCGAGTACGGATCGGAGCCACTTTTTCAAAATAGGCTCCAATGGCTGTTCCCCAACTGAGTATTCAAGTAACATTGACCAAAACCAGATAGTGTCAAATTTAAGGTGTGAAAAAAAGACACGCGGTCTTTTTATCACGCGCAAAATAGGTCTTTGGCATTTGTCAAGAATCAATCATTCTCTAAATTCTAGGTTTGAAAGGTTTTCTGTGTTAACTTGCATGGGCGAGGCACAAGCGAGCGCAAACTTTCCTTTGAACGGCGAATCGACATCCTGCTTTATTTTCTGAGCTACTGTAACCCTGATCAAACTCCCAAAACATCGCTTTTGTGCCCTTTCGACAAGTTTCCTACCGATGAATCATGAAACAAAGTCTCCAACAGTCGGATGATTTACCAAAAGTGATTGATTGATTTTGTATTCCGGTGATTCTAATCCAATAATGGACATTGCAAAAGGACCCTTTTAAAACTGGCAAACAATACGCCGTCTTGAAAAGCTGAAGTAACCAGAAAAACCACGGTTAATTTGTAAGATAAAGGGCAATTACTTTTTCCCTCAAGTAATAAAATAACCTAATTGAATACTTTTTCACCAAGACGTAACCCGAGCGTGTGTTTTTATTACGCAGTTTTTCATCCTTGAAAGCCAGCATGGAGGGAACTGAAGGCACGTCCGACGTGCCGCAGTCCGAGTACTGGATCACCTGGTGGAACAACGGGAAAACGCCGTGGCAGTGCGACGGAGTCTTTCCGTAAGAGCACAAAAAATAAGATGAAACCTTGGTTTGAACAGTGTAGCGCTACAATAATCCTTAAAAGGGTAAAAAAACTATGTTTTAATGTACTCTTAAATGGCCATGAGACCGTACTTGGTTGCTTGCTGGCACGCATACATGCTTCTACGCATGTCATCCAAAACAACATTGTAGCATTGGTCGTCTGTCCTTTCACGCAGGCTCCTAGAGAAGAACCAGGACGTCATTCTGGCGGGAAAACAAGATGCCCAGGTCTACCTCCCGATGTGTGGAAAGGCGCCCGATTTGGAATGGTGAGGGCGGTCATCGTCACATCGAAGCCGTTGTCTCAGAGAAATAACCATATAACGCAGGCACAAAAACGTTCAGTCTCTCCACTCTCGCGAAAAAGGAAGACCAGCGGAGCTGTACTCGATACACTGTGTGCTTCTTCGGCGTCGTCGTCTGTTTTTCGCGCTGTTTCCTACGATGAATTCCCACCAAGGCGCCCAGCTATCCATTCTTCTATTATAGCTGGAAAGGTTGCAGCCATCTACGAGCGACGGCGGAAACCATACTGGTTGTGTGCTAGCCGCCGTCGCTTATAGATGGCGGTAGCTGTCCAGGCAGATTTGTGTCTACATACACGGACACAACCCTGGGGAACCTAGCCCTTGACAGCTCCGCTGTAAAAACAAAGCAAAAAACTCTTGCGGTCTTTCAAGCCGCAGCCACACTGCTAAACATCATACAAAATGCACAGCTGCTGCCTGCAGACATGATGACCTAATTATCTGCGGGCAAGCCACAAGCATAGTTTCAAGCATGTTCACCTCATGCGTATGTATGCTTCGAACATGTGTAAATACAGCGTTTGTATGACTAATGGGACGTCATACGAGGAAGAAACACACCTCAGACAGTGTCTGTAGTTTATGCTTTCAGGAGGTATGCCACTGTGACCGCACCTTTAAACCGGAGTGACACTGCTTAGATATTACATAGAAGACAGTCCGCATACAGATTCCAGCGCTAGTCACCATGAGTCCGTGCTTTGAATGCAGCATGACAATGAGTTGGAGGATAAAAATCGCACGCGGCATTTAAAACAAGGATATTGCGGTGACTCGTGTTTGCGGACCATCTTTTGTATGATGTATGAGCAGTGTGACCCCGACTTTAGGGTTTCATTCGGCTCCCATAGGCACAAACATGTGCAAGCAGCTGCGCTTCAAAGGCTGTATATCTGCGGGCATCTATGGTGTGGATAAAATGCTTTGTGTGGGCGCCAGTCTGGTAACTGCCTACACGCTTTAGCAAGACTACTAGTATACTGTAGTAAGACTTCATTATCATCAACGTTATTAGACTAGCTGAGTTACGGAACTGCCCATATACGCTGCTTGCGCCGAGCACTCCCCCCTCCCCCCTTTCTATGCCCACGTGTTTCCTCCCAGCGTTGGACGCGCCACCGTTTCAAAAGGACTACTTCTATGGCAACTGCAATGTGCTTTAAGAAATACCGATGTCTCGAAGCACAGCTGCCTAGATGGAGTTTCACTGTTCCCTATAGAAAACACCATTTTGAAGTGAAAATTTAAATGGCGTTTCGAACAACGGGACACATATTGAAGCGAGTGAAGGGGTACCCCTCCCTTACGCCCCCCCCCTTCTTCCTATCTCCGCGGGAGTTCCACAACTGAGGTAATGTAGTAACGCTGATTACCGTATAAGGTTGTGCTAGTTGGTATGCAGACATATTTAAAAACACTATCAGACGATGTAATCACGCAAGAAGCAATATGGTGGCGTCATGAAGCCGTACTTGCGAACGTGTACAGTATATACACAATGTTTCACGAAAGGTGGACAAATTCGATATTGCGAAAACTACGCATCGCACCAAAAAAAAGGCTTGTTTCGTTTTGGTCCTGGGCCAGGGGCCTTTTTACGAAAATTATTAAAGTCCGAAATAATTATACTGCTAAATATTTTTGCGTAATTAACTTTTTAATATTGGGTTTAAGGGCATGGTTTCAATTAGAAAATTATTCAGCATCATCAAAAAACACTAAATCAACAAATTGCAGAACGATAGAAGGCGCGCGAAGCATTTTACGGCTTTCTGAAAAACCGTACAAATTCGTCGGGTTTTTAAGTTTCGGTTTGTTATCGGAGCGCATCTCAGCCCCGGCGGCACCGCGCCCCGTGGAGAGATAGTGAAACCAACCTCTGCTGCGTCGCGCGATGACAGCGCAGCTGAGGTTGGTTGCACTATCTCTCCACCGGGCGCGGTGCTGCCGGGGCCGAGATGCGCTCCGATAACAAACCGAAACTTAACAACCCTTCGAATTTGTGCGGTTTTTCAGAAAGCCGTAAAATGCTGCGCGTGCCTTCTATCGTTCTGCAGTTTGTTGATTTAGTGGTTTTCGATGACGCTGAGCAAGTTTCTAATTGAAACTATGCCCTTGAACACAATATTAAGAAAGTTAATTACGCAAAAATAATTAACAACCTAATTATCCTGGACTTTAAGAATTTTCCGAAATAGAGCCCTGGCCCAGGACCAAAAAGACACAAGCCTTTTGTTGTTGCGACGCGTAGTTTTCACAATATCGAATTTGTCCACCTTTCGTGAAACACCCTGTATATACCGGGTGTTCATTTTTAATTCCAACAGATTTATTACAAAAAATCCGTAAAAGATTGACTAATATGGTTTGTTCAGGTGAGTTATACGGCCAGGGGACATTATGTGGGTGGCTAATCGTTGAGATAAGTCGGTTAACTAATTAAAATTCGTTAATTAACCTTTTTAATTAGTGGAAATAAACATATGGTTCCAATTAGAAACTTAGAGAGCGTCATCGAAAACCACTAAATCAGCTCTTTTTAGAACGACTTGAAGCTCGTCAGAAACTTGTGGGCGCGCCAATGTTACCACTTGTGAAGCAGGCGCAAAGCTACAGTTGCGGAACGCGATAATGATCTAATCATCCGCGTTCCGCCACTGCTACTTTTGCGCCTGCTTCACTAGTGGTAACTTTGGCGCTCATCCGAGTTTCCCACGAGCTTCAAGTCGTTCTAAAAAGAGTTTATTTAGCGGTTTTCGATTACGCTCTTTAAGTTTCTAATTGAAACCATATGTTTATTTCCACTAATTAAAAGGTTAATTAACGAATTTTAATTAATTAACCGACTTATCGCAACGATTAGCCACCCACATAATGTCCCCCTGGCCGTATAATTCATCTGAACAAACCGTATTAGTGCATCTTTTACGGATTTTTGTAATAAATCTGTTCGAATTAAAACTGAACACCCTGTATATATATATCTTATAATAGACAAGATCTGCGCCTTCGTGCCCCAAACAATGTCAATAGCGGATTCGCACAGCATCGCCGTCAGCGCGTCTTGCAGCGCCTCACAACGAGCGCAATGATAGCAGACGCGTCCAAGAAGGACGCGCCTAATACTTTGCCGTGCCTCTCGTCAAACCTCAGCATGTTTTCCTCTTGGGGCGGGGTCAGGGATCAACTAACGATGACGTAACGCGCAAGCCTTGTCTTCTAGGTGGCATTGCTGGGACACAAGGCTCACATATAGGTGGGGGCAAAGATGCAGGACGCCTTATATGTCGAGCGTGTCGAGGTGCACTATAAGCATCAAGCAATGTTTTTTTTTTCTTTTTTACGTGAAACGTTTTTTGGCTAGCTGTTCGGCATTTTTCGAAGCCCAGATAAAAGCATGGCCGCGATGCTCGACACTGATTCATTGACGGGGGAAGAGGAGGATTGAGGTGCTCCATGCTGATTGGTTACGGGGAGGTCATCCGATCAGAGAGGTAAGCGAGTTGGAGCTCGACCACCAGTGCGCACTGAGGGAGAGGCCCTCGCGAGTATGGAAGGCTCTGGAAGATCGCCAGGCTTATCGGCGCAATTAGCGGTACTGTCGCTTGATTCTAGGAACAACTATCAGGCGTAGTACACACAGTACGCGTTGAACTATGTGATAAAGAGCGCCGTGAACGTAGTCGTCTGGTGTCTTGAAACTCATCGCTAGACGTTTCTGATGCTTAACGTTTCGCGTTTGCAACACGATTGCCTGGAAATTTGCCATAAGTATGCTTATCTTAAGGTTAATGTTAAAAGAAGGCGCTGACGATTACTTCTTCATTTTCATATCTTCGAAAGAATGGTGCGTAGGGTCAACGTTTTGTTTTTAGAGCGCAGCTCTTAGTCGCCCGTTTCTGGCTTGAGCGGCGTCGCCGTCGCCGTCGGCGTAACCGTGACGTCACGTGACCCCCGTGAGGTCACGTGACCCCGGTGACGTCACATGACCCCAGTGACGGCAAGTGACCACCATGAAGTCACGTGACCCCGTGAGGTCACGTGACCCCGTGAGGTCACGTGACCCCCGTGAGGTTCCACGACCCCGAGAGGTCGCGTGACCCCGGTGACGTCACGAGGGTAACCTGACCTGACGGTTATGCCGACGGCGACGCCGACGCCGCTCGTAGGGAGGAGTAGAAGGCAGGATGAGGAGTTGAGGAGGAGGGAGAAGGGGTATACCCTTTCCTCAGTACCCTTCCTTACTCCTCCTCAAGAGCTGCACTCTAATTCGGCATTACAGAGAGTTGTAAACGGCTTTCATATTAACCACGCGGTGCATTATGGAACGCGTGACGTCACTTGTGACGTCATTGATGACGTCATCAGTGACGATGACGATGATGAATCCGATGCCGATGACGTCATCAGTGACGTCACTGATGATGTCATCAGTGACGATGCCGATGCCGATGACGTCATCAGTGACGTAACTGATGACGTCATCAGTGACGATGCCGATGCCGATCACGTCATCAGTGACGTCACTGATGACGTCGTCACGATGGCGATGACGATGACGTAATTGTGATGACGTAATCTTCATCGTCACGTGACCTCACAGGGTCACGTGAACCCCGTGAGGTCATGTGACGCCGGTGACGCACGTGACCCCCATGAGGTCGCGTGACCTTCCTGAGGCGACGGCGACGCCGCTTGGGGGGAGGAGTAGCAGGCAGGACGAAGAGGTGAGGAGGAGGGAGGAGGAGTAGACCTTCCCCTCAGTACCCTTCCCTCCTCCTCCTCGAGAGCTGCGCTCTAATTAGGCGTTACACGGAGTTGTAAACGGCTTTCATTTTTGTTTTTTTGTTTACTAAAATATTATTATTTTATAACGATATCAGCTTGGCACCTCATATTCTTGACACCAAAACGAAAATGCTGCCCTAATACAGCTCTCTGTTCACGTGGGGAAGAACACTATCTCACATTGATTGTAATATGTGGACCTTTAAAACTTTAAAAAAAGAAAAATATATACTTGTACGCAATGTATCGATCGTCGTGATCAGGTTCTACAACAAGGGTCATCGCGTCGTCGGCGTGGAGTTCCTTGAAGCGGTTGCCCGGGGCTTTTTCGTCGAGAACAACCTCCCTTTCGACGAAGCCATGTGCCCTGTACTCAAGTGCAAGATTTTTCAGGTAGAGTTTTTAACCGTCTGGACATTTCAATAACACGGTACCCTCCCAGGCACACCAGCCACAATCAAATAATACTTTTCTTTCATGCGGTTATATCGGTAGATGGATAACCTATTTAAAGCGACGGTGGATTGCGCCATTTATCCACTGTATAATTTTAATCATAAGTGTATGTGTATACTTGTACGGCGAGCCAAGTGTTCTAAAATGCGTCTTTGGCGCATCAGAACGCAGAGGGGCACCCCAATCAAAGGTCAACATAAAGAAGGCGCAGGGAACGGGCTAAACATTTCTAATGGAGCAAAGACGAGTGCGCCACCTCGCACAGGCACCGAAAGTATTGGCGTTGGGAAAGGAAGTCGTGATGAGAATGATGATGACGATAATGATAACGATGACAAGGTTTATTGTAAGTACGTGCTCTCATAGAATTATGAGAGCAGCAGACGACACAACTGTCGTCTGTAATTAGCTAGCGTTCGCGTTTGCCGGCAGCCGCCATATGTAATAAGTCGTTTTGTACTGTAGAGTCCGGATTCCTCAAAAAGCTTGCAATATTGTTACGGCCTTACTTACCAAGACATTTCCGAGAGAAACGACGACCCAATAAAAAAAGCCTCGCTGCAGCTACTCAGACTGTCCCTTTGAATTCCTTCGAAGCACATGCCGGTCTTCGCCGCAAGATGGAAGTAGAGCTCGCACATTCGCAGAACGCTTGTCGTAGAAGGTTAATTGCTTCTCTGCTGTTGTTTTTTTGTTTATGTGTTCAGTGCTGTCCAGGAAAACGGGCTATAGCCGGGCGATGTGTGCGACTCCACTACGAGGCAAGTCGCTACCGGGCTTGAGGATGGAAAAACACAGTATGGCTGAAAGAGATTGTGTGGAAATTTATCGTTGGGTTTCAATTATTAAAGAGTATTAGAATAGGTGTGCGACAAAGTGCGACGCCCCAAGCTTGGTGGTTTCAAAGTGCCCTTATTCTAAAACTCGATATTGTTCCGGTGGAAAGTCTAGGGTGATATCATTCAAACGGATTCAATTGATTCGGCTCCTTGTTCAGGATGTCTCTTCACAGGCGGTTCAACAGGACCCGTCTTCTGCAAACACTTTTCAATAGCTTTCGAGTCTCTGTCCGTAGTTTCGCGTGATGCAGCTTGGAGATCTTGGACGGTCGACTGGCAAAATTACTAGCTGCATGCCAATTGTTGGGGTTCCTCTGCTCGTCTGCACATACCGAGCAGGAGAGAGGCGCGTGTCCAATATCTTCCCATGACCCCGCAGTGTCAACAATTGGGATCATTGATCATTTGGAAGTTTCTGAAGCGTGGATTGGGTGTTTGCGCTATCTGATCTAAAGCGGTGAAGTAAGGGCGCCATACGTTTGGAAGCCTTTCGAGGATTTCAGGTGGTGGGCGACCATTTGCACTAGTGAGCGTGGCCGTCTAGGCAATATGCCTGTATAAAGGGGCGTGCTTCGTAGAACCGCAGAAGGGACATGGTGGGAGTGTTCCTGTGCCTTGTTTGCAAAGCAGTCAGATCTCTCGTGGCCTCAAACTCCAAGCCTGTAGCCTCTGGAAGGCTATTTGGCAACCCATCTTAACCTTACAACAGCCAACGTTGTTGCCATTAGCAGGGTTTGCTTTTCCGGTTGTCCAAAAAGGTCCATGGCCACCCAGGAGTCGGTCATGATCACTGTTTTTCTTGGATGTTGTGTTGCAAGCAGCAATTCCATGGCCCTTCATAGGCTACCAACTGTCGTTGAGGTAGTGGCAGTCGTGATGTTGTGGTAGTGGCAATCGTTGAGGTAGTGACAGTCGTTGAGATCAATCTTGAGGTAGTGGCAGTCGTGGAGGTTGTCGTTTAGGTAGAGGCCAAATCAAGCCTAGCAGCAACACAGGCATTGTCGGCAGGTATCTATAGGGCAGTTTCACGTGGCGTGTTTCCGGCTCACAATTTTGCCGGACACAATTTTGCTGAACGATGGCTCCATGTGCGCAGAGGCAGTCCTTTTTTGTGTTTGGTTATTTTCATATCACCCGAGTACCTTCGAGTCGTGATGCATATTTATTCCGGTTTTTATTCAGACTTAAGATTAGCCCGGAATCGACCAGGCGACCCGACGGCGGCGTCAATCGCCCCGGCGAACGACGTATTTGGGGCTAATACAAACGCGGAGTAAGAATAAATTTATACGTTTCCAATACATTTCTGGTCGTTCTTAATGTGTTCTATCGTCGAGTGAACAACTTTTTATGCTTGCGAGTTTTACAAACACCAAATACGACGTTAATACCTGATTGTCCGCATGCAAGCAGATGAGTAAAGTGGAGGATGATGTTCATCAGCACGGCGGAGTACGGCTTACCAGAAGTAAGAAGGCAATACAACTTTGGTTAGGGCTAGTTGGTTCATATCGAGTAAAAGACACACGTACGACACAGACAGGCGCCTGCCTGTATCGTACCTGTGTCTTTTTTAGGGGCCAAGCTCCTTAGGGGCTAGCCATGTCCGTATGTCCGTCCGCCGTAGGCCGGCGTCGGGTGCTCGTGCTTCTGCTCGTGAGATCACGTGCTCACGAGCACGTGAGCACATGCTCACACTCGTGTAAAGCAAAAAAAAAGATTGGAAAAAAAAGATGAAACAAAATTATGAAAAAAGAAAAAGAAAAAAAAAGAGTAGGGGGTTCTGAGATGCCATCCCATCTGTCTGTTTAAAAAAAGAAAAAGAAGAAAACCACACATTCTCCTACTGCCATGAATGAAAAGGACCGAAAAGCTCGGCATGCAGCGCCTTAGCGTCTATGTGGACAGCAAGCTGCTCCGGAGACCAGGGCCCGAGAAGCAAAAACGCCAAGCGGACCCGGAGTTGAGAGCTCGGGAAGCGGCGGCAAAGCGTCAACGTCGACAGCAAGCAGCAATACCTATGACCAAAATCAGTATCATCAGCACCACCCGAGCTTCGCCCCAATCAACATCATTCACCACGTGGAGATGCGGTTTTGTCCTGCTTTGTTCACGCCTTTTAATATTTTAATCGGTAAGAAGACAATTGTTGAAACCAAACTATACTGGGAAGATGGCTGTTCTTCTTGTTGGGCCTGCGGAACCGTCTGTAAAGAATTGCAGTCATGCGTCGTATGCTTTATTAAAGCGCTCTTGGGCGAGCAGGTGGGCCAGCAAGCCAGCATGAGAAAATGGTGGCTTGTTTTTTATGTCGGGGAGGGTTTCAGCAATATGCAATGGGAACTCGAATTGGGGCTAGAGGATTGGAAGGATATCTCCATCTGATACGAGGAAGTCTCGGGACATGTTGAGCTAACAAATCTAGACTTAGGTTAGTGAATGATGTTAGAACGTGATATATTTCTTAATGATATCCCATTTATTCGCACGAGGTGTTACAAAACGCGCTCATCGGCTGAAAAAAAACAGTCGGAGGACGCTTAAGCGTTACCTTTAAGAGTGGAACGCTATAGCGTTATCGAATCCTCAGTCCGCTTGTGGCGCATGGCCTCTGGACGCCTAGCCTTCGTCTCCGCCTTCTCGTGGCTGACCCCGTCGCCGAGCATGTTGTTGTTGTTGTCGAGTGTTGTTACACACGGGAAGAGGGGATGCCTGCACGTAATGTTAGCCTTCTTGGGCAGGGGCAAGACTCGCACAGGCGGGGAAAAAGGGTGAGAAAAGAAGAGAAGAGGGGTTGGGGGTGATTTGGTCACCAATCTCTGGATGAGTAGGGTCGGATCAGGGGGCTATTTTCTTGAGGGAGAGTAGAGGGGACACTGCAGAACTGTCTTCTGGTATGGATATCACATATAAGTCGATGACAGTTGAGACGAGAGGCGTGGCTGGTCTAGGTGGCGGGCCGGTGGGCTAGGGGCGCGTTGCAAGTCCAGTGGCTTGGAGGTACTCGAGAAGAGACTTATAAACAAGTTCTCTTCTTCGTCGACCTCCGGTTGGAAAAAGGATTTCGTTCTTTTGAGTCACAGCTGTGCTGGCACTTACGATGGTGGTAAAAAGGACCGTCGAGCTTGATCGTAGAGAGAACAATTTAGGAGGACGTGGTCGAGGTCCTCTGGGACATTGCATCTGGCACAGTTGGGTGTACTAGACCTGGAGATCTTGTGAAGTGTCGTTGATGTGTAGGCGCAGTTTGCATGAAGGCGATGGAGTAGCGTAGAATTTGATCTGGTGAGTTCTGAATCTGGGAGCGATGGAGGAGGATTCCCGCTTCCAACTTCTGCATGGGGTTGACGCATCCTGGTAATTAATTTGCACAGTCTGAGCACTTCGCAATAACGTGGGATGAAAAGACTAGGTTCTTCTTCCTTGTGTGCCTTTGATGTAAGGGCATCGGCGCGTTCGCTGCCGGGGATACCCATATGTGACGGAATTCATTGAAAAGCCAACTGCCACCCTCGCATGCAAAGTTTTCGGGCCTTGTCGACCACACATTGGGCCAGAAAAGGAGCCTGGTCTGAAGCTTCTCAATTGGACAACGCACTTCGAGAGTCTGAGAGAATAACTGCCTTGCTAGGATTGAGGTTGTGAAGTGCATCTAATGCCGCTGCTAGTGCAGCCAGCTCCGCTGTCGTTGACGTGGTTGCGAAGTTGAGGCGGTGTGATGCTTCGATTCCGGCATCGGGGATGACGAATGCCGCTGTAGATGTTGCAGTTGTGGGATTTGTTGACCCGTCAGTAAACACTTGGAGCCAACCATTGTACATGCTTGTCAGTTTGTCAGCTGCAAGCGACCTTCCGACGGTGGCTGAGAAAGAATTCTTCTTCGGGAAATAAGGAAGCGTTTCTTCTACAATGTACGGTGATTGGGTTATGAAAGGTGCCGGAGGAAAGTAATGGCTATTAGGAGGTCCAATTTGTAAATTAAATTCTTGTACACATCGACCTATCTGCGAATCCGAACGCTCGTCAATGTTGAACAGCAGTGATGTCGCAGATCGTGCTCCATACATACGCGTGATATGATTCATTGCTCTTATTCTTATGTGCATAGCTACTGTCTGATCCTTGGCTTCTACGAGTGTCGCCGTATTGCCCGCGAAGCGTGGCAGTCCAAGGCACTGACGGAGGGCAACGCGGTGAAAACGTTCAAGTGTGGTCATTTGATGAGCCCTGATTGTGATGATAGGTAGGCTGTATAACATTCTTGAGAGGATAAGGCCACGATAGAGCATCAGAAGTCCTTGAGGAGGCAGTCCAGATTTCTGGCGATGGAAGTGACGGAGCACAGTTAATAATTTAGTGCACTGCGTTACAAGTCGTTTTATCTCGGGTTTCCAGGTAACGTGGTCATCTATTTCCATCCCCAAGTATCGGTACGTTGAGACTCTCTGGATCGGTATTCCTTTGATGGCTGGCGTATTTGCAACTTTGCGGTTTGGATGTCGACCAGGGCGGTAACAGAGGAAGGCTGTTTTGCTAGTAGATAAAGTAAGTCCTAGTTCTTCTAGAGTAGAAGTCGTGCTGTCAAGAACTTTCTGAAGCCTTTTGCCGATGGTCCTTGACAGTCTGGATGGACCGACACACCAAATTGCCACATCATCGGCGTATATCGTCATGTGAACAGTTGTACTGGACGTTTCTGTGGAGTTTATGCATAGCGGAAGTTCTGCCATGGTAAGGTTAAACAGAAACGGGCTCAGTACACTTCCTTGGGGAACGCCTTGGGTCACCGACCGACGAGTGCTAAGACATTCGGCAACTCTTACTGTTAGGCTGCGGCCAGTGAGGAACGCGGCGATATAGTCATATGTTCTTCCACCAATTCCGTACCGTGTAAGTTGACGTAGAATAGTATGGTGTGGCAGGGCATCGAAAGCTTTGCATATGTCCAAAAATATGCAGTAGACTGTTTGGTGAGTTGAACGTGCATTTTCAAGGCTCGAAACGAGATCAGCAATGGCGTCAAAGGTGCACCTCCTTCGTCGGAATCCGCAGAGTTGATCTGGCAGTGCTCCTTTGGATTCAAGCAGCCACGTAAGTCTTGAAAGTACTAGTCTTTCCATTAATTTCCCGACACAACTGGTCAGAGAAATTGGCCGGTAGGATCCAATCTGATCACCGGGTTTTCCTTGCTTTCTGATAGGAACCACTACAGAGGTGAGCCATGCTGCAGGGATTTTCGCCGTTCTCCATATGTTGTTTATAGACTCCAGTAAGGCCTCTCTATGCGGGAAAGAAAGATTTCTTAGTGCTTGAAACGTTACGCCGTCCGGTCCCGGAGCGGTTCGACGGCGCGAGCGTCGGAGGGCAACATCAAGTTCAGTGATGGTGAAGTCAGCGTCCATTTCTGAGCAAGGATTTGTTTTCAATGGAACTGGAGGCTTGTCCCTGTATCCCTGTGGTGGCGGGATTGGGGCAGCGAACGCATCAGCGAGAAGCTCCGCGGTTTCTTGAGTAGTGCGGCCTAGGGCTAGCGCTAATCCTGCAACGGGATGTTCGGGTTGCTTTTTATCTTTCAAGACTCTGACGATCCTCCATGTTCTCGAAATACCCGATGGGGACCCGAACGACTCGCATAGTTGGTTCCACTGTAGGCGTTGGAGGCGCTTAGTATATCGGCGAAATTTGGCATCGATCTTGCGATGTTCAGTCCAATCATCCGGATCATCTGTTTTTCGAGCTCGTCGCTGCGCGCGGCGTCGAGCAGCCCTTAGGTTTAGGTACATGAGGTCGGGAACAGGCCGGGTGTATGGTACTCTGATGGTCTTTGTTGACAGCTGAATGGCTCGTGCAATCATGGCTGTGGTGTCTTCTGTCGTGCTGCCAGCTAGAGCAAAGTCCATATGAGATCGAAATACATCCCAGTTGGTAACTCGAACTTCTCTGTAAGTTTTGTTTGTCTTTTTGGCAAACTTGCTGGTAATCATGATCGGTATATGATCACTACCCCAGGAATCGGCTAGCACATTCCAATCTGCCAATATATCCGGGGACAGGAACGTCAGGTCTAATACACTGCGGCCAACTCCACGTCTGATGAACGTTTCCGCACCGTCATTAAGGGCCTCTAAATGAAGTGAAGATGTCATACTATCAAGGTCAAATCCTCTTCTTGTATTTTTGCGGTCACCCCATATCTTGTTGTGGGCGTTGAAATCTCCACAGAGTATAAGATGGCCTCTGCTTCTCTTCTTTACATCGGAAAGCTCTCCGACATCCCATTTGCAATTTGGAGGGACATACACTGAAACGACTGTGAAGTCCACGTTTTTGTATCTAACAGATACAGCCGCATATTCAGCACTGCTCTTTGAAACTGAAGATAGGTCTACTGGCGATTGAGGAAGCCCGGCGCGAACAAAGACTACAGATCGTGGCTTGCAGTCCTTCCTTTTGTAGAACTGTAATAGGCTACGTAGGGCGACAGGCGGCAGTTGGATGGATCGTTGTTAGGTTCCTGAATCGCCAGTATATCAATCCTAGTGGAGAGTAGATACCTCTGAAGATCTGGAAGGCGGGGATTTAGGCTGCAAGCGTTCCACTGTAGTATTCTTGGAATTTCGGGTTTATCGTTCGTACGTTTCTTGAAGTTGTGACTTTGAGCCGAGGCCATCCGCTTCTAGCGGTGGAAGGGTCCTACTTTCAAAAAGGATTCCATTGCAAGCAGGGCTTGCACTTCCGGTAGGTTGTCTGAATCAGGAATCGCTTTGATGATGGCCCTTAGCGCAGCAAAAAGCATTGGAATAAGGACGTTACCAAGATCACCAGCCTGCTCTTGTCGTTTGCGCCTTGGAGCTGATGATACCGACGTAGGTTGTCGGATGGTCGTCTGAGTGGTAGGGGCTGATTTCAGTAATTGCATTGTTGATGGAATTCCTCTGGCTGTCTCAGGTGCGTCTTCATGTGGCCGACGTTCTCTGTGTTTTCTTTCACTCCATTCGTCGTCTTCTTCAATGCGTCACTGTAAGTTGGCTTTTGAACTCGCTTATCCGTTGGAACCGGGACAGGCAAGGGGACGCGCACAACTTCAGGGTTTACGGTGGCCGCAAGCCCACGATTTTCCTTGCCATTTAAGACGTCCTGTCTTCGGATAACCGAGGCAGTCTTTCTGCATTGACACCCAGAGAAGGTAGCGGCATGCTGGTTACCGCAGTTTGCGCACTTGGGATCTTGCCGATTGGTGCAAGTCTTGTGGTGGTGCGGACCTGCGCACACTTTGCAGCGCCGTGGTCCACGGCAGTATTGCGCAATGTGTCCGTACCTTTGGCAATGATAGCACTGAACTGGAGGACCAAAGTACTCGTCAACAGTGTGACTTGTGAAGCCTAAGAGAACACGTGTAGGCATCGGTTGGTCTGGGCGGAAGTGGAGGAGCACGCTTTCAGTCTTGCGGTGTTCCACGTTGCCGTCCTCCTGTCTTCTATACGAAATTTGCCGTTGAACAGAAATAACTCCAAGATTTTTAAAATATTCTAGTAGTTCTCCGTCGGTATACTCGATCGGTACTCCTTTGATCTTTCCTAGATTCCGTGAGTAGGAGTGGGGTACACTTGTCGCCACTTCAATAGAGCAAAGGGTCGATATGGCTAGTAATCTGTTGGCTGCTTGCAGAGATGCAACACTCACGGAAAGGCTCCCGTCTTTGTTCATCCTATGTGAGAGTAGCTTCTCCTGTGCAACATCAATGATCTCTTTGGCCACTTCGTTAGGATTCACCCTCCACAAGGATGCATTGGAACTGTTGGGTTTGAAAACCACTGGAATGCCCGCAGGGCGGTTTTTCTTGTAGTGGACTGGGGTGAAGGGCCGATTATCTTCGTCGGCTTCCAGAACTTGCATGGGATCACCTGGAGACTCGTCTTCATTGGAATGTAAGATAGCACCTTGAACGGAATAGGTAGAGGTCTTGTCATCATCATAGTCTTGATATGAGTCTGGGTCCGTACATCGTCTTTTAATGGGAGCTTTCTTGAGGTCACCGGGGATAAGGGTCGACGGTGGGGTGGCGGTACATTGAGGTGGAGACTTGCCGTGTGATGGTCCAGGATCCCCTCTTTCGGGTGTTTCGGCTGGTGGCGGTTGGTCCATTGCCCAGGTCGTCGGTCCGGTGTTTACAGGGAAAGGGCGACCATGCGCCGCGTCCGGGACCTTGCCGCTTGACGTCAATAAGAAAATCTGGCTGGATAATATCACGAAACTTTGAAAAATCCTATTTTTCCAAAAGAGCAGGAAGAATGGCGTTGATTGCCTGAAAACGTCGTCGTCTTCCCGTCGCCGAGCAGGAGCAGACGCGCTACACGCGGCATTCGCACTCCTGGACGACGACAACTGGGAAGAGCGCCCCGCACTGGTGAGACAGCACCCCATCCTTGGCCCCGTGTTCTCTCGCGCTGCGGCTTGTGGCGGCCCCGCGGCTGGGGACGCATTCTCGCCAGACGGACGGGCCGATGACGGCAGGAGTTGCAGCGCCACTGGGCGGACTCGGCGACAGACGGAAACTTTCCGTTCCTCCGCGACGGATGGAAACTGTACGCTCCTCCACCTATAGACGAGCCTAGGTCATCTGGACGTGACATTATGACCCTATAGACCAAACAGACTTTTCGCGTCACACCAGCTTTTTTGTTACGGCACCGAGGCCGACTCTACCACGAGCTCCATAACGCTATGGCATTGAAAAACACAACAACTGTGTTCACTTATTTATTTTCTCTTAAAGACCCACAGCTGGGCGTTACATAAGGGGAGTTGAATGGTGTGGATGTGCAGTCAATAAAACACTGTTAAAGTGAGTAAAAACACGTAGCGAAATTCTACGTAACAACATTCACACAAAAATAGTAACTAGAAACACATCAGAAAGAGTATACGCAAAAGCGGAATTTTACCTGTCAATTTGAAGAAAATAATCTGTTAGGGCGGAGCGGAAGTCATCGGAGCTTTCTAGTGAAACAATAGAGTGGGGCAGGTCGTTCCACACAACAATCGTCTTGGGAAAAAAGGAGTGGTTAAATGTGTTAGTGCTACCAGCTAAACGTGGTCGACTCTTCGGAAATTGCTGGGTCGGGCATTTGAACCGATGGTAGGATGTAGTGGTGCCAGTGGCGCAGCTAGGGCATCCGGCACCCGGGGCTCTTATAATTTTCGTAGCACTACCTCCCCCCCTCCTTCACTCCCCGAGATGGCAACCAACCAATAAAGCGAAGAGGGGCAGGGAGAGGGGGGGGGGGGCGTGTGCTCCAGAGGTGGAACCCCCACCCCTCCCTCACGTGACTTTGACGCCTGGTACACGGGGCCCAGAGACCCCCCCCCTTTCCTACGCCACTGATTAGTGCGTTGCGGAGCGTAAGATGATAGAAGACTTTGTTAAGATTATCTGCAACGAGTGCGGAAAAGTTTCCTACGTATCGTGGGCCCTTCTTTGCTGAATATAATTTACGACTTGTCACATTCTTAATTTCTTCACAGATCCCCGATAAGAGATTACGAATATTCGTCTGCAACGTCTTTGACTTTAACCGGTAAGTATACTACTCTTGTACACAATGCTGAATGAGTTCAAAAATACCAATTTGTACTATTAAAAAAATCAGTGGGCGGAGGTGCGTGGAGGGGCCAGTCTAAACCAACAATCGGAGGGCAACACGGTTAATATTACAGAATTAAAGTCCGTTGAAAAGCTTCCTGGAATGCATGCTAGAGCACCTGGTTTCGTGACATGTCCGCTTGGTGGCGCTCGCCAGGCTATCAGCCCGCCCTAATACAGAAGAGCCGGACTGGTGGAACGTTGGATACACATTGCCTGCGGTGGAAAGTGAATCTGTGGTAATTGTTTTATGGTAAACAAAGTTTGCGCCCGAAAATAATCGTTTGATAAAGGTCCTTTTCCGTTTCCCGTGAAGGATTTGTCGCTATTGGAGCGTAACCCTATCAATCCGTATACGCCCGTGTGAAGGCAACAGAGAGGAACCGTTTTCGAACGCTGCTCTTCCTTCGAGCTTGTCAGCTGATAGATCTCCGAAAGTTGATTATGGTCTTCCATCTAATCAAAGCGAACAAGGACATCGTCTGCTCCTCGCCCAGGTCCCTTCGGTCGGCGTTCGACGTTCGAACACCAACCTCTCCGCGAAGAGCAGACGACGCTCTGTCCACTCTGATTGGAGGGTACAATAAGTATAGACAAGGGTGGCTAGCCTTTACGTCTACCCACTACTCTTGCAGTCAGAGCTCTGCTTTCCTCTCCTCCTCTCTTTTCACTTTTTCTGTGTATCCAAACCGTATTCCGGGTTCCGGGCACCGGAGACCGCCAACTGCTCGCGTGTTCTGTGACGACATCGCAGTGACGTGTTGCTGCCTCCACTACCCGCATTCAAAGATGATTATATTTCAACTAACGGGGCCCTGAAAGGAGCCAAAACTCCCCAAATAACAAAGCCGTAATGAGAAATGTTAGCGTCACTAAAATGAGTCCTACGAATAAGGCAAAGATTGGACAGGAGAGTTGCCTAAGCGTTTGGCTAGAATTTGTGTTCAACCGGTGGAAACAGGGGTTCCAACCGGACGATGACGCAGCTGTCGTGTCCAATTCGCGCGCTACCTGCACTCTAAAAAAAAAAAAACGTAGCAATGGCGGGTTTTCTTCTTTTCTACTGACGCGCCCCCCAAGCGGACACGGAAGAAGGGAGAAACGAGATGTTTTGCTCCTTCTCCAGGCAGACGGAGAAAGGTTTCACCCTCCCTCATCATCTTTTTTCGGTTTCGTTTGTCGAGCACATCGCGCACGTTGTTTAATAAGTGTTGTTGCATTGATTGAGCTTCACCGGCAGCGAAGGCCGCCTGTAATTCCGTCTCCCGGTCCAAACGTGCAGAACATTTCGGTTGCATTGACGTTTTTACCACCAATTTTTTCAAACGAGCAAACGAAGCCGCTGGAAACAGCGAAGTTCCGGAGCAGTGCCAGCAGTGCTACGTACCATGGGCTAAGATTGCCGTCGCCGGATTGCGGAAGGACGTTCCGACGTTCATGACGTTATCGAAACCGCGGAAACTGCGTTCAAGACTGGAAGGTTTTGCCGCCGGGTGGCTGGGTGCCTTCTGCGCGAAGTTCGGTTCTGTTTTCGGATGCCAAGTGCCAACCGGCAATCAACGTGGTTCTGAATTTCTGCGTTCCATCAACACAGCAGCAACATCGTGATGGCAGTGTTGTGCGCTGAGTACAGAAGACTTGAATTATTGCCGATGTGACCCTGTGTTCGCGTATCAGTGGTGTAGCAACAAAATGAGAGGACGTAAAATGGTCGGGCATTGATGCCGCCGGTCGGGCCGGAATTAAAGTGGCCAGGTGTCGCAGGTTGACATGCCGCTTTACATTAAAGAGTTTAAGACTGCTTCAGAGATTACGGTGCAATCGGTCAAAATGCGGATAGCCATGTTGTAACGCTGGTCTGAACAGTTGCTCCTATCGTACCGTGGCCAATGTGACTGTCGGTTGTCTCCTCCCCGAGAGGGATTGCGCTGCAGGGAAAGGACTGAACAGTATAAAAATATGACGAAAAATACGTATATTTACAGTTTGGAATTTAAGCAAAGCTGTCCTTTATTTTTCTGTTTATCTCTACTGTACAATTCCTGAAGAAACTGCCCTCCGAGTGGCGCGCTGGGACGAGCGCAAGAAGATTTCGAGCTCACCTTGGCGTACGTTTCGTACACCTAGCACATGCCGGAAGTTGCGGCTTTCACTGCATTCAAGTTTATCGAAAAGCGATTTCTCTGAACTTGAAGCATCGCTTCCAGCTGAGTGAGTACCCAATCTACTGAGATTGATTCAAGACGACAATTGCAGCCTCGCGCGAACAGTACAAATACAAAAAGAAATTCTAAATAGAAAAACTGACTACGACGTGCTGTGCGGGGAAGCAAGCACACTGCTTGGAACTGCTGTGGAGCGGCCTGGTTTATTGACTTTCAACTAATTGCCGCACCAGCATCTATTTTTTAGTATGAAATGTATTCCCTGAAGAGTTCAAAATACTCTCAGAGTGAGACATTACTGAAAAAAGTTCAACATGCTGGGAATATTATCTATGGCTTAGGTGGTCACCGAGAAAATCCGCGCTTTCAATATGACGAGTATAAAAGGCGGAAACGCAGAGCGCGGAAGTAGCGATCGGGCTAGTGTGCTGCTGTATTGATGTTTGCATGTGCCGTGTATGCCCTCAAAGTATATTTCCAGCTGATGCCTCTAGTATGCATAAGGTATCTACATGTATGTATAATAAAGGTGCCGGAAGCGCAATGGTAGCGTTAGCATATAAAAACATTTTGTACAACATAAATTGGTCGGTATTTAGCGCCACCTAGCCTAGCTACTTGCAATTACTCTATCTGACCCTGCCATCTGGTGGCAAGCGATGTAACCTTCCTTTACGCTTCGCGATAATTTCTCGTTACCGTGCAACAGCTGCTTTGAATTTGCTCTTCTTGAAAGCGGCTTTTGGTTTCACGAAAAGCTTATCTCTCCTCTGTGATTTGCGGTTGACGAAGGAATTGTTGCTCGAGAAATCGCAAAGCTAAGACGTAAAGTGTGCGAAGTAATTAGGTTGTCTCCGTTTAACATCGCAGTGCTGACGACGAGAAGACCGAGTAACTGCTTTAGAAACGCACGTTTCGTTACCCACGGCAAGAAGCTGGCTTCGGAAATAAATACAGTTCGCAGTTTTCAAAGAGCGTGGGCCTTCTGTAGTGACGCTAAAATACAGCATTACTCCAGACAGCTCGCCAGGGGAACGTATAACTTGTGCCAAGTTTGGCAATCTTAGGGGCATAACTTCGGCGTTAGTTGGTGTCAAAGAACCACTTTCGGGGGCATTTTTACGACTTTTCCTTGGTTCGTCGCATAACTGGCAAGGTGTCAAACACGAGCAGTCGGAAATGCCACGCATCAGCCGAACAACATGCAGTTAAGCCTAATAGTCATCAGATTACTTTTCGAAATACTAAAAATTATTTGCAACTGTTACTTTTTTCGCTCCCCTTTCTAATGGCGCCCATTGTTTTTATGTGTATCGTAACACGGAAT
Organism: Ixodes ricinus; assembly: GCA_037355805.1. Lineage (NCBI taxonomy): Eukaryota > Metazoa > Arthropoda > Arachnida > Ixodida > Ixodidae > Ixodes > Ixodes ricinus. Next base: position 170,723 of record JAZHYW010003061.1, read on the forward strand.
CCTAGAGCCAAGATCGCGACAGGAGGATGGTCCTTTAAATTTGGTGGATTAAGAATAGGATCCGTGTTTATGAATCCGTGTTTTCAGAGTTTATCTTTCATCAAAATCCAAGGGCGTTTTTGGAGTTCATTGTTTTTGGCAGAAATTCGGAGTTTTTCGGAGTTTATTCTTGTTTGGTTCCCAATTCTCCTAAATTCGAGGTTTAATTTCGCAATGCGTCCTAATAAAAATAAATAAAAAAATCATATCTGGGTGTAAACGTATTCTTGATAAAATAATAAAACGCGCTTGTATCAATTGGTATATCTTCAGCTGGCTTAGACGTTGATGCCATTGCCATTGGCAATACTAATTTGTCCCACGACGAAAGTTGCACACAGGTGTTGTTTCGATAAACGTCGATACCCTAAAATGAATAAACTCCCGGAGGTATTCGCTGGGAAGCCAGTATATGTCCCATCCTATTCCATCAACCTACCCCACGGCCGCACGAGACGGAGTGGAAAAGGATGTACAGTACTTTCCAGACTATAGTGCGCATCTGAGTCCGCGGGGGCGAATTTTGGATCCAGAATACAAGTTTTTTTTTGTTTGCTTAGAGAGTCCGCAACCGGTGCACAGTCGGCACGCGGCGCATAGTCCGCACTGAGGGCCTCATCCGAACGTAAAAGGATCATACACAGCACACCTCGGCAAATGCCTGCTGTGTTAGCCCATAAAGACGTTTGTAGCATATATAAATCACTATTAATCTAAACTGTTAGTCACAAAATCCTTCGCGTCTTGTCACAGCGAACGATCTAGAAAAAACAAAACCTTGTATCTTCCGCAGCGGATAAAATTTCAAGTTTTAAACATGTATAGTCCGCGCATCTGTAGCCCGGAAAATACGGTAATAGAGAACTTTCAACTACTCCTCTTTCCCATTTCATGGAAACTCTATGGTTCATAGCTTTCATCGATACAAAAACACAATCTCTCCTAAAGTACAAAAAGTACGGCCCAAAACTGGAAACCAAAACAGTGGCTTTTTGTCGTGACCCGAAAGTACAATAACCGTCCTGAATGAACCTTGACGAGATGAGCGGTAAGAACCCTGCAGACAATGGTCAGGGATTTGAAGAACTGGGATGGCATTTTCCTGTGACGTGCTGACCAAACTTAATTGTAATATATCGTCTTTTTTTTTCTCAGTTTGGGGGGGGGGGGGGTGGAGCAGAATGGGGGCATTGGCACATCAAAATTCGGAGTTAATCAGATAAATTCTAAATTACCAACATTTTCTGGCGGACGTGTTTTTGGAGTTTTTTATATTTATTCGAAAACACGAAACACTATTTATGATTTGTCGATTATAGTACAATAAATGACTGTACGGAAGACCCACCATATTAAAACCGACAAAAAATCTGTCGTTTTGAAAATCTCAAGTGATAAAAAACGTAACGGTTCCTTTGTAAACTAAAGGCCAAATACTTCTATTCTCAAGTAATTAAGTAATCCAATTAAATAATTTTGAACTCAGAGTAATTGAAATTGTAATTGAAGTAACATGTGCAAGACGTATTCTTCCCCACCCGCACGGAAAGTGTGATTTTAGTTTATCGTAAATCCCACAGTTAACTTTGGTAACAATGTAAAAATATACTTACACCTGGCAGCTTATCGCTATACAAGCGATACATCGTAAATGTGTTTACCTGCTGAAATACAAATACATTTCTGAAATATATCTTTATACCGAGGATCAGAGACTCGAGGGTATCTGTGAGATTATCGCGATACATTTGTATCGCGATGCTCTTAGCCTGGCCTAACGTTGCCAGGGAAATCCGAACAACCAGAAATTATTCCTAATTCAGGCATTTCCTCAGCAACTGAGGCCCAAAACAAGTCAGGTGCAGCCAAACAGCCAAGGCAGTGAAACCTAACTCTGGCACTTGATTGGAGACTTACGGACAAGATAGCCAAGTCTGACAGAAGAATATATAGTTTGTTAAACATTTTGTCTTTGCTGCTTTGAAGGTCCTAAACTGCCGGGCAAAACCAAGATTTGTCCCAAGCAACTTAACTACTGGACCAATTTTAATAATAATTGGGGTTGTGTGAATATTTATACAGCGTGTAGTTAGTTGATCAGCCATTTCAAAGTTGCGACGGGTCACTCGCTGTAGATGAGCAACTTAGCCAGTGCAGTACAACCGCTAGCCTGAGGTCTTTAACGTGCACCACGCAGTAGTGATACACGACCGCACGCCGGTACGATAATCGAAACGGGCAGGGGTGGGGATTGAACTTAGAATCCCTGGGTTCTGCAGCATGAGCTTTCGCTCCACGGGCTCCGAGCTGGTGTGCGCTAGCCCACTCGGCCACCGATCCCCCCCACTACTGGCCTAGCTTGGTTAACTAGAAGGTGTTGGCCTGGACCGCGACGCGTTCGAGTTCACTTGATCGACAGCCCATCTCACCTTTAGCGTCTAGGGCGAGGGAGAAAATATACGTTATCATTATCAACTTCCGCATCGTGGGGTCGGCTCTCCAAACCGGCCAAATCGAACACCAGAATATTACCCCCGCCACGGGCAGTGGAAAGCCTCAAAGTCTTTCCGGCTTCCGTGATCCGCAACCTGGGATCCGGGATGTTCTGTAGTTTGAAGCGGCCTGAAGAGCTTCGGCTCTGCGAGAGGCGCGGGAAAGGCGCTTCCTCGACATCGGCTTTTCTTTTCTTGTTTTCGGGAGGTAGCCATGGACGCCTTGATTGACAGCTAGGAGAGGGTGTGACTGGCTGCGTGTACCCTGATTGTGCTACGGTTTTCCAAAGGGGGTCTCAGAACCCTCTATAATACTAACATTCGGTAGTCTGCACTAGTGTCAGAGTACCGTATTGTAAGGAAGCTATCGTGACGACACTAAACCTTTTTTAATTATTGTTTGACTTGACTTTTACTTGATTTTTGTTTTATATTTCAGGTCATGTGCCGGAGCAATGGACATTGTATGGGATAGAGGAGCATTGATCTCAATCAACGAGGAACTAAGAAACAGGCAAGTCGGTAGTATATTTGACGGGGATCGGAAAAGCGCCAAAGAATAACATTGGAATATCGTGTCATAATAGGGAGTTTTAGTAGATCGTTCCGATGCCTATACGATACCCCCGATAACGATACGATGCATGCGCAAAGGCGGCGGCGGAGTATCGGGTATCGTTATCAGAGTCATCGGAACGATCTACTAAAACTCTCTAATATTCGAAATATTACGGTATATGGCATCGCCAGATATAAAACGCTCCGATGAAAAGAGCAATATAAGCAGACTATCTATAAATATTTCCTTTAAAATTGTTTGGAATGTGTAATCTTAATCTTACCTTATCACACAGATACGTCACGTTGATGAAGTCATTGTTGTCACCAAACTTCTCCTACGCTTTGCATGCCACCGTCTATGATGACAGTACTTACGAGGGTGAGGCACATATTATTCAACATTTTTTTTTCAACCTTGAATATTGAGTTTTAATACACTGTAGCATTTGCAGGTTGACTCATTGAATGTGACGTCACAGTATCACGTGAAATCAGCATGTCACATAAAATTTTATAGAACTCCTTAGAAGTTAAAAACTCAACATAATTTCTATATCACTTTCATAAAAATGTAATATTATTTCAATGAAGCTCTTATAAGAATTCTAGAGAAAATGTTCTAGACAAATTATCTCATGACGTTATGATCTCACGTGATTACTAGCTACTCACGTGACAATTATTTGTAGAGTACAGTACTTATCTGTCTTGCACTTATGAATCTGGCGCTTTACGCGGTTGACCCAACGCCAATGTCTGCTCGGAGAGGGACTTACTACTCCTTTAATGAGTGTGTCACTCTCCGAGCAGACATTGGCGTTGGGTCCACTACGTAAAGCGCCAGATTCAGAAGTGCAAGATACATAAGTATACGTTAGGGTCTCATAAGATATCTCTGTGATTGTACTGTGGCTTTACACAGAACTGCTCATTTTTGTCTTTTGAAGTTTTTTTTAATACTAATGTCGACTCCGCTATTAGCTGAGTGATGCAAAACCAAATAAAATTAAATTGTCATCAATATTTAAAAAAAGAAACGTCGATACTTGGTGCAGAATTAATTTCTACGAAACAGTTGCAGTGAATAAAAGCCGGGACAATCGTTGTTTAACTCGTGTCATTGTTTTCTCAATGGGAGCTGACTTATTGAAACCCTTCAATGGCATATATGGTGCGACATGCATGTGTGGTAGTCCACAATAAGTCAGTTCTGTTTTTTATGTGAAAGCGTTACATATCATATGGAGCGGAGCCAACGGCGTGTGTAATCGCGAAAAAACGCGAAAGAAATGCCCATTCTCCCATTGGCTGAGCAAAACGACTCCTATACTCCGTCTCACTAACGCCTGCCAAGCTCGGCCGCCGCTCGCGTGGCAGGCGTAGCCGGGAGGGGAGGAGGGGGGGGGGGGGCTGCGGCCGCTTTACGAGAGCGCGCTTTGCCACCACTCTCTTGTCAGGCCATAGCCTCCAATTGGGAGTATTCACTGGCGGCCATAGCTGTGTGCGCGAATTCTGAGCGCGTGCTGATGGCGAGCTTCTACAGTTCTTTTGGAACGTGCATTCCGCACCATCGAGAGTGCCGGTCTTAGCAGCCTATTGATGTGAGCTCGTTCTGAGCATGCGCTTTAAACAGCACCCACAAATATGGCGTCCAATGAATACTTCCTATATACTGGTCAGGCGTTGCCGGAGAGCGGTGGGCGGCTACGGCCGCTTCTGCTCCTCTCGGCGCCGAGGAACATGGCGGCGCCTGAGGCATCTTTATATCATCGGCGGCCGCAACCTCGGCAGTAGCGAAACGTGGCCGTCCACGCCAGTTCACCGCAGACGAAGTAAGGGAGCGGAAAAACCACATTCATGCTTTCGCGTTCACAACTTATAAGAAGTGCTTAGGTGTCCTCGGAACTTTTTTGTTCTTTATATTTAGATTTGTTGCAAGGATCAAATTTATGTAAAAGTGCTTCGACTAGTGGTCTTAATTTTGTTTTATGGACTCGACAACATAAATGCGTGTCTCATAACCTTTCCCCTATTTCTTCTCAGGTTTTCCCACAAGTATGCCGGAGGCAGTTGTTCGGGACCTGTTCGGTCTGTACCCTTTAATGATTGCTCTCAACTATACTCGCTGACGGGTTATTAACTAAGCAAATGTTCTGCCTCAAACGCGAGCCTTCTGCCTTTGATAGCTCTTATCGCACGCTCAGCCAAGGCCAGCCGGCGGAGGGCTACAAACCCGTGCTGAACGTGAACTGCTGAATGTTTAGCCCGTTGCCGACTGTAAAGGCCGGTTCTCACATGCAGCAAAGCCCTCGGTCGCTAAACTCGTCAAACACAAAGTTGGGGCCGAAGTTCGCGGAGCGTGCTGATTGGACTCTCGCGATGATGGCGTCACGCGGGACGATATGTCAATCATCCAAGCTCTCTTGGTGCTCGAATTCCCGTGAGAATGTGAAACACAAAGTCGTATCGAGCTTCATCGGAGCGCGCGCGAGCAACACCGTGGGGCCAGGCGATTGAACGGCTGCACTGATGACGTCGCTCCCGCGTGTCCCTACATCCCTACGCCGCGTTAGAATTAATAATACGCAATTGTACCTAGGCGGGCTGTAAATGCTCTGAACTTTCTCGTCGGAAGATCGTTGTTTGTGGAAGTTATTGGTGACGACAAAGTGACGTTTCACAACTTTGGGAAGGAGTTATTTGAGGCCGAAATCTTCGCTTCGGAATCGAGGCGAAGATTGAACTTTGTGATATTGTGGAGCCGTGCGCGGTGTACGCGGCTTTAGAGCTCATCTTCCGGAACTGTCAACAACGCTACCGGGGTCACCCAAGCGCCGTGTGTGGACTGACGTCGGTAGTGTTTGAGAGAAGAAGGGGCGACGAGGGATGGAGAGGGAAAACCTAAGGAAGGGAAATAAAAAAAAAGGTGCGACCAACACACACACACACACACAAACATACACACACACAAATGGGAGTCAGGAAGGTCCTTAGAAATTGCTTGGGAGAGAGGAAGAGAGATAGAGGGAGAGGGGTGATGGTAGTGAAGAAGGGGGATATCCCTTCCCCGAATTTTTAGAACGCAGTTCTCAAGCGCCCGTTTCGGGCTTCAGTGGCGTCGCCGTCGGCGCCAGCGTCGCCGTCGGCATAACCGCGCGTGTTGCATTATGGGACGTTTCTCCGCTAAATTTAGCGGGGAAATGGACGCCACGTGACCTCAACACCAATTCAATTTCCCGCTAAATGGGAGGGGAGCAGGAGAGGATGAGGGAGGGTATGGAGGAAGGTGGAAGGGCATACCTTCCCCTCCTTCTCCTCAAGAGCTGCGCTCTAATTCGACGTTACAAAGAACTGCAAACGTATTTCTTTTTTTTATTATAACTCTGAAATGCTATGGTCAGGGGCTGGGGCGATACCCCCCCTCCCCCCCCTTACACCTTTATGCCCCCTTGCCCCCTCTTCCGACGCCACTGGGGAGGGGGGGTATGACCCCCTCGCCGTCCTCCTGTTTCGACGACCCTGCTAGAGGCGTTCCAACTGAGCGATGAGGAGGAACAGCACAGCGCGCAATTTTTGAAATAATGGTTCTAGAGATTCTGGAATAGACTTCTTCCAAAACCGACGCGCCCCATCGCGGCGAAATACCGCGCAGTGCAGTCTGGGAACTAGTTGGCCACTCAGTTTCGGTTTCGATTGAGCAGCTTCATTTCATGCCATTGCGCCGTGACCGCGAATGTGCTGCTTGCGTTTTCGATTATCTGACTTTTCGCGAATGTACGATACACTTATTCTCGAGCGATACAAAACGAAGACTGGGGCACTTTCCTTGGTTCCAGAAACACCGGATATTATGCGGACGCATGCAAACGCAGTAAGACGTGGCTTGGTCACCTCACCCCACTTGTGCATCTTTGAGCTCAATTTCAATAATCCCGTCTAGTAGCAGTGAACTACAACTGAAATTTGGTCGTCTTGAGCCTTATACGTATTTTGTGTGTCAAACGTCCGCTTCTTGTTACTTCATTGGGCGAAAAGCAAGCCGCATCCTCACAGGAGTATCAAAGCTGATCCCAGCGTTGATGCATGAACTTTCAAGGAAACGCGATAAATTCGACCTCACTACTGCACAAAAGTTACTATGATGTCTTCCCTCGTGTCACCATATATATCCCACTCAAATTTTATGCTGATAGGAATTAAGTTTTCGCAAATGCTGAGATCGGCTAGCTACGACGGAGGCCCTAACAAGCGTCCCCTACTCCTCGCTAAGCCTTTTTAGACGAGCTTTTACTGACTTTTACTGAAATTATCTCGGCATACTCAGTCAGGAAGAAAGCAAACACATAACAAATATTATGGCCATTAGCAACCGTCAAATGCGCTGTGAATAATTTCGTTCGTTTGGCGGACCGCATAGGGGTTCACGCCCGTCCGGCGCGCCTCCGGCGAACGGTACGACATTCTTCACATAAGTGCTCGACTTTTGCTTTCTTAAAACGGTTTGTATGTGCGAATGTGCCTTTATGATTGCAGGATAACTTTATGCGCATACGCGATGTTGAATGTTAGTGGAATGCAAGCAGGGGCGGATTTAGAGGGGGGTCCGGATGTCCTGACCCCGCTCTTGATTTCTGCGTGTGTAAAATTTAGGGCGAAAAACGAAGGAGAGGGGAGGGGCTCCTAGACATATATGGTACGCTGACCAACACCTGACCCCCCCCCCCTTTAGGAAATTCCTGCATCCGCCCCCGAATGCAAGCGGGTGGGGACTTCGCTTCGTGCAGTGCTGCGGGTCAGTACAGATAAGAGAAAAGAAGTCTGTTCCAATTAGAGCTTTCAATGCCGCCTCCAAGTTTTACCTCGCGTACTCAGGCGTATTAAGAAAAACAGTAATTGCAAAACGTTATATTTCGTCTATGGAAGCACAAAAGAAACAAACTTCCTGACCAGTAACACTAACGTGAAAATGCGAGCTCGGTGTATGCATACTTATTGGTTGTAGCAGCTTGTTGACTCGTACACAAGCAAGATCCCCGAGCTTCGCAGTTTCGAGATTCCCAGCACTGGCTCGTTCACATACCTCGAAACGCTAACAGAAAGGCTCGAGTACAAAAATACTACAAGCATGTGTTAAGACAAGCTATACGTCTCGGGCTTGTGCTATAGCTTCGAGGTCTGGCCATTTAGGTAAGTTTAGAGACCACAAATGACGCTCTCGGGACCAGAAAACATGCCACGCTCTGTGTATAATCTCTTCTCGACGTGTCGATCAAAACCGAAACCATATGCCACTCTCCTCCCTGGCCAACTAGTTCCCAGCGTGCAACGCGCGCCGTGTTGCATGCAGGGGTTTATGGAAGTAGTCTATTAAAACGGTTCGCGTTCCACGAACTCACAAGCGGCCATAACAGACTTCCAAGCGAGAGGCTCGTGCCAGGGCTCGTTGTATGTAGGCGCGTTCAGCGACATCCTTTTATAGTTCATACCTTTGACGTCAGGGTCAGGATTATCAGTTGTGAACGACAAATTTGATACATGGTGCCTGTTCAAGTCGACGGTGACAAGTTTTGTTGTGTACGATGAAAGCTTGGTGTCTTCGCGTTCTCGAAACATCACCGTCATTATTGACAACCTGACATGACTCTTATTTCCGTTAAAGAACGCATAATTAATCCCAGTTTGGCTAATCTTTGGAAGTCTACCATAAACTGATTTTATTCCGCCGATGGGGAGACAACTGCCCGGAAGCGAAATCCGTCCGAAAGTGGACAATGCTACTCGGCTGGTTGTGACCTAGCCATGTCGGGTGCCGAAATAAATAAAAGGAACAACAGGGACGCTTTTTAGTAAAGGCTGCTTTATCGGCGGAAATAAGAACGATATCAGACTATCAACTTCGACGGTGTTGATTTTAGGATGCAATTACCCAAGCCTCCATCATAGAGACAATCAAACATGTTGGTAGCAGCTTATAATCTTTCTCGTGACGTCACACGTATGAACCACGGCTGTCTCCGCGCGCTCTTTCGTGCTGCTCTTGTTCGAAGCCTAGGGAGTGATAGGGATTTTTCGCCCCTTCAATGAGAAACGTCACGAAGATGCACGGATCTGCGGGTTTTTGAGAAAGAAAACTTCGCGGCAATCTTTCAGCTCCTCCCACTATGTCATAACACAAAGAAAGTTGTATTTGACGAGTTTAGCGATCCTGCTGTAGCGCTATTCACGTGTCGTCGGTTACTTATCGTCTGCTCTGAGCAACAGTTTTGACGGTGCGATACAAAGCTGGTGAACGCTACCGTCAGCACGCGCTTAGCGCGAGGTCAGCGCAAGGCTTGTAGCGCTCCGCTGCATGTGTGAACAGGCATTTAAGACGCCGTTCCACCGCTAGTACATTCTACGAAAGACAGTGGGCGGACACCGTCTGGGGTCTTCCTTGCATACGACGGTCCTCTCACATTGGACATGCCTCAAACGTGCTTCGAAGCGAGTCCGAAGATGATTTTGTCTGTGATGAACACCGTGTCTCTGTTCCTGTGTATGGGCGGTGCTAGTGCGGCTGAATACGTGCAAATTCTTAATCACAGTTTTTAATGCGAATAGCATTCTTTGGCTACTTCACGCACTTTTCGTCTATGTATCTATCTGGCTATCTAACCTCTTACGCCGCGGGTCGATAAATAAATAAAAAAGACCGGCGCCGGCTGGGATTCGAACCGTTGACCCTTTGATCAGCAGGCAGACGCGCTAGCCACAGAGCTATGAAGGCAGTCATTCAACGCACTCTAAACGGTTGTTTATATCTTTGCCATAGGACGCGCTTTACAGCGCTGTCACAGCTACCGGTGCGCGCGTTCCATGCACGAGGGCTCATTCCGCTCTCGTGAGGCTGAGCACGGCCGCTACATCACCCTCTCCCGAGCGCGGGAGAGGGTGATTACGGCCGTGCTCACGAGAGCGGAATGACCCGTGCATGGAACGCGCGCACCGGTAGCTGTGACAGCGCTGTAAAGCGCGTCCTATGGTAAAGATATAAACAACCGTTTAGAGTACCGTTGGTTGAGACTAGCTGAGACGCCAGAAAGTCTGGTCGGTACCATTTTGAGTGTTTGTGCGTATGGCGCGTGCTTTGCTCGCCTTCCTAAGTGACACAAACGCACGTGCTGGGCTGCGGAGATCGTGCGCAGGGCTGTGAAAGTGTCAACAAATTTAGAATCGCCTCAAGAGTGGGCTGGCGTATCTAGAGTGTGCCGGCCACCTGACGAACGCGCATAACTCCGCACCGTTTGATGCTATTCGCATTAACGTAGATAATCATTCCCAAAGGATGGGTTCTGCTGATTTTATTATGTGAAGTAGTACGACCTTCCAAATGCTTTTTAACGCAACCCTCTTATGCCGGAATAGGTGCCCGTTCGTCCGTGCATTTCCCCACTAAATTTAGCGGTAACTGATGTCACGCAACCCGATGTCATACCAAATTTTTTTTCGCTAAATTTAGCGGGAAACTTGACAATTCTGTCCCCATGCATTAGGCAAATTTCCCAGCTAAAATAAATTGACGTCACGTGACCTGACGTCACGCATAATTTCTCCGCTGTTTTTAGCGGAGAACTTGACGTCACGTGATGTCGTGGCGTTCCGTGGGACACCACCACATGGAGAAATCTAGAAGGCAGGGCGCAGGCTCCCTCGTGAAAAAGCCATTCGTATGAGAAATTTCTGGCGTCCAATTAACACATATGAATCATACAAGATATACAAGCACATATAAGAACCGTATGAAAACTATAAAGATATAAAGGAACAATATAGGAAACGTATGAGAAACCTCGCAAGGTTCTTATATGTTCTTATATATCTGATATGGTTGTTATATAGGTATTCTACGGTTCTTAAATTATTTTCATATCTTCTTATATATCTTGTACGATTTATGTGTTTATTGGACACAACAAGTTCCCATACAAATTAGATTTTTCAATGGGGCCTTGTCTTCTAGATGGAATGCGGAGAGCGAGTCGTCGGCTTCTTCCGCAGTGGTTGCCGGTGACGTCAAGAACGACGCCGAGTTCTGATTGGCCTTGATTGGACGGATAATGGGTAGACCTCAATGCTTGATGCCTTGAGGTCTACCCAGTTTATTCTTTTAGAGCGCAGCTCTTAGGCGCCCGTTTGCGGCTTGAGAGGCGTCAGCGTCGGCCTAACCGCGCGTTGCATTATGGGACGTTTCCCGTAATGACGTCACGTCACGAGTAACGTCGCGATGGTCACGAGTGACGTCACGTGGAGGGGAGGAGGATTGAGATGGATCAGAAGGAGGAGGGAAGAGCTAAAGGAGAGGAGGAGGAGGGAAGAAGAAGAGAAGTAGGAGGAGAGGAAAAGGAAGATGCCAGCTACCCGTTCTGGAGGCAAGTGATATCACCATTCATGAATCACAGGGAGGAACGTATAAAAACGTGGTGTACTCGTTATACAAGTGGCCATCTACATGGGTACGGCTCTGTGCTGTGCCCATCGATATCCGTGGCACGTCAGACGAAGTTGGTAAATTGTGTGCCGCCAAGGTTGCCAACGGCTTGCTCGTGGTAGCTCTGCACCTCTCGCCTACAGCACTCAAAAATATTTCGTGCATGACAAGAAAGAACTTCATACTAGTCATGCAGGAAAACATCGCATTGGCCCCGAGGGACGTGCACTCGCTGTTCTCCTGTGCCATCTCGGGGAAGCACGCTCAAGACTAATGCTGAGGAAATCAAAAACGCCGAGCAGTCTTTGACAGAGCCGACAGCAAGTAGGATGACATCGAGAGTATCACGTGCTTCGTCAAAGTGTTGACTCTAACGCTGTCTCATGCTCCCGCCTTTCACCTGTTGTCCTGTTTCCTGGCACCGGCAGAACTTAGAGTAGAGCCTTCAGATCTTTCTCCTGAAGAGCGGTGAGCGAGAACACTACAAGATATATATATATATATATATAACTCTACTAAAATCTTCGAGGTACATTCACTCTCTTATACACTTTTCGTCGTCCTACGAAAGTCTTTTTCACAAATATATAGTATATACAACGGGCATGGTGGCGGGAGGCCGAAGGCGTGGGTATATAACTGGGAAGAAAAAACCTTCGGTGAAAACAGCAACAACGGACGATTTATTCTTCGACGTTTCGGCCGGAGTCCGGTCTTCGTCAGGAAGGAGCTTCCTGACGAAGGCCGGACTCCGGCCGAGACGTCGAAGAATAAATCGTCCGTTGTTCGCCGAATGCTTTCTTCCCGGTTTATATATACATATATATCTGCAGCAGAACCGAGACGCACAACGGACCGTTATCATCGATGATGGCGTATCCAGCCGATATATATAGAATAAATATCCGTTGTTGTATATTATCATAGTATATATTACTATATATATACTTATCTATATATATATATATATATACAACGGGCATGGTGGCGGGGCGCCGAAGGCGTGGGGTATAACTGAGAGGAAAGAAGGCCGGACTCCGGCCGAAACGTCGAAGAATAAAACCACTCGTTGTTGCTGTTTTCATCAAGGGTTTGCTTTTCCTCTCATATATATATATATATATATATATATATATATATATAGGTGAAGTAAGGTAAATATAAGAACAATGGACCGGGAAAAGTTAATAAGTCAAAGTTGCGTACTGTCGGAGTTACTAATTCGAAGTTTATTACAACGTTTCGAGCGGCAAAATCGAAATACCTTAAGAGAGGAGGGGAGGAGGAGGAAAGGAGGGAGGAGCAGAGAAGGAGGAGAGGGTACGGATAAGGAGGAGGGCCATACCCTTCTTTCCGTACGCCTCCCCTCCTCCTCAGCAGGAGCTGCGCTCTAATTTGGCGTTACAAAGTGTTGTAAAAATCTTCCTTTTTTTTTCTTTTTTTAATCAGCCGATAAGAGCTTGGCGTTCTGACATCATCGCAGCCCCTGTGCAAAAAGCAGACGCACTTGGGCTCCACATTGGTTCAAGCCGCGTGCCAGAACTCGACCTCACTTTCATTAAAATAGCAATTGAACAACAGAAGAGTAAGGCAATGGCTCATTTGTATTTTTTTTCACGTTTCGATAACAGCAGGGAAAGGTATGAAGCTGCATATCATCGATTCGGACGGTCCGAGGCCGCGTCCTTACACCGAAGCAGGCACTGTTCAAATCTGGCACTTGACGGAATGAGGACAACACCTGACCTCGGACGCATCGACAGCGACGACCTACACCACGACCGGATCGCCTTGCATCGCAAGACAGCTTCCTCGCTCTATCTCACGCTCTGTCTAGTGCCACTAAATAAGCTACGCTTTAGGGTAACGACACTTATTCATCTTGGGGCTTAAAATCGTGGTTGCCAGTTATCTTAAGCTTTATACAAAATCACAGGAAACGCTTTCCCGTCCTCCCCAAATGTTTAAAGCAAAGCAATATTAAATTAGCTTCATAACACTTCATCTAATGCTGAGGAAGTCGCACTTTTGAAGGATGACAATCGGCAGTAGCGTTTGCTCTGTACTAAGCACCAAGCTGGCGGCGCCAGCAACTATATCGGGGAACAGCATGCCGATACTCTAACCGTTGCTCATTTAGTGGTTCTAGCTCTGTCGATCCAATATCACCTAGAAGACAAAGCCTGCGAAGTTCCGCCCCAAATGTCATCCACGCAGCGCAACCTACTTAGCGTCAGCATCGTTACAAGCACGTCTTGGAGCATCTAACAACGAGCGCGACGATGGGACCAACAAAACAACGTCAAAAGCGCACCAAGGTCACGCTTGTCGTGTCTCTGTACGTGTTCGATCATTGTTGAACCAATCATGTACACGGAAGGACCAGTGACCTGCCCTTTTCACGTTTTTTGATTGGTCCCATCAGCTCTTAGCTTCGGCTGCGTCCGTCAAGACGGACGTGTCTGTCGCTTCGCGGTGACTTTCGTCGAGGTTCAGCATGTTTGCTGCTCAGGACGGGTCGGGCGGGGATCCTCAAATAATGCCGTCATGGCAAGCTTTGTCTTCTCGATGGTATTGGTCAATCCTGATTGTCATTGAATAATATTGTTGAAAATGCATTCACCCCGTTTTTTTTTTATTTCTTTTCACTGTGGATGGGCGGGCGATCTTTCGGGATTTTATGATACTCCGTTATTCAACGCTTCCTTTGTGCTCTTGTTTTTGTTGAGGACGGTACAATATATAAAACTGCATTCTTCCGACACGAATGGCCCGCGTGTGCATGCTTTCGCCAATTCTCTGCTCACTGTTATCCTGTGACACTTGAAGGAGTGGCGAAGAGATCACACCTCGGCATTATCGGAAACATTTGCTCCACGAACGGGTGCCATGCCTGGCGAGACAATAGGTCCTTTTCAAAAGTGCGCGCCATGTAATAGCTGCTGCACCAATTACCCACGTTTTCCATTGTTTGAGAACGTACTTTGAGTGTACAATTATAAAGAGAAAAAAATTTTAGAACCTTGATTATGCTGACAAAGATTAGGGACCACAAAATGTGTCACGCACAAAACACCACATGGCATGACACCACACCGCTTTCGACGGCCGGCCGGCAGTCAATGCTTCTAGTGTAGCTTGCTAAGCAGCTCAGTGTAAATTGACAGTCATATTGTCTCGAATAAAAGCATAAATTTGATTTATAGAACTATCAATGAACGTTGAATGCGGCGAACTTATGCCGAGATACATACAGTTACAAAGACATACTTTGACGGCGACAGAAGGAAGACCCTCTCAAGCAGCCATGCGGAGCTCCTTTTGTAAGCGCGAAAGTATCTAGAAGTTTCCAAGCTCAAACAAACAAGAAGATTTTCAAGTCATCTTCAAGCATGCCAGTCATGCAAACAAAAAAGGATAAAAAGCACAACCGCTGGAGGAGATCAAACCCCAGCCAGCGGCTAGGGAGTAGAGAACGCTGCTGACTCAGCTCTTTGCACGCGGCATTACTCCCTTCTTGAAAATACGCATCGTCTCGATGCAACACAAAATGAAATTGCCAACTCAAAACACGAGAACCGCAAACTACAGAGTCACATAAAGCGCAGATTTTCACGGTCCTATCGAGCATACTTCAGTACGAGTACGATGTGAATCACCTTCGGCTCGCAGATGACGGCATGACAATGTTCATGTTCTGTCGAGAAACGGCTTGCAGTTTAGGTCCCTCAGGCAGCAAATAACCTTGAGGCTGAAGGACAACTTTATCAGTTCGTCGCTGCGACGATGAATTGTTGTTCAGATTAGCACTTGGTAGCCGGGCTGGAACTGGGCGTCGTGCAGACAAAGATTGTTCAGGCCATCATCAGCAAGTTGTTCGGCTTCAATCAAACTGTGGCCAAACTGGCGGACTTCTTCCGCTTGTTGCGTGACGAACCGACCGTCGTCGTACTGTTCGTTTTCGTGGTCGACATCACATTCGTCGTCGGCAGGGTTGTAAAGGTTACCTCAAAAATGTACCTAAGATACAGTTACAGTTACTCATGCGAAAGGGTACCTATAGTACGTACAGTGCTAATCACACTTGTCTATAACGCGCGAGCGTGAGGCTTTCTCCCGGGGAGCGCTAGACTGGTGGCATTCACGGGAACTAAGCTAGTCACGTGGCGCAACATGGAACGGCCCGCTTGAGGGGTGTCCTGCCCACTCTATCAGCTGGCGGCGAACGCGGAAGGCTGCTCGCAGCACGCTTCAAGCTCGCTTCTGACCGCCCATCTGACCGTTTATCGCTTGCGCGCTGTTGTGAGCATATAAACAGTGTTGTTTTTTCCGCATTCGGTCTTTTTTTTTTCCAATTCCCTTAGACGTGTTTAGCATCTGCACATACCATATCGTTATTTTGAGGCCTATTAGATATTCTTTTGTCTTAATTCTGCCAAATTGATTTCCTACAAATTGTGCTCAAAATGTTTTAATGGCTTGAATGGACTGCGAAAACATAAAAAATACGAGCACACTAAAATCTTCTCTTATAAAGATTCATTGCGGGGTCTGTTTGTGTAAGATAATAAGACATACTTGTTATTGCTACCACGATCTTGTGAATAAATATTAGTTTAGAGTTCAATAGTGGGTGTACGCGCCATTCTGCGAGATTACACTGTTGATGCGGTGAGAGATGGATCCGTGAAGTGCAGGGCAAAGTTCTCTCTCTTCCCGCAACCACCCAAAGGGTGTCACGCGATGCGTCCCTCAGTGTCTTCTTAGCCAACCTTTTTATCATTATGCCCCAGACATTTTTAATGATATTGACGTCCGCGCCGTGCGGTGGCCATGGAAGTTCTGTGATGCAACGCTCCTCTAGGTAGTCTCTGACAACCTTTGCCTTGTGCATGGGGCTTTGGTCATGTTGAAATTTGAAAGCGCCATCCGGAAAGAGGCCGCCAAGAGCATACGGCAGCATGACATGGTCGAGAATTTCGAAATATTCTAGTGCTGTCAGGCTGCCATCAATTCTATGCAATGGACCAAGTCCGTGTGGAGAAATAGCGCGCCACACACTGACTGAGGCTCTGCCTCTAGCCGCGATTGGTCTCACGTATGGTGGATCATATCTGCAAAAGAAAAAATATTGAATTAAAAATGTGATTCCTCCATGATGGTTGCTGAGACGACTTTGTTATTGGAAGAAAGTTAGGAGCACATATATATATATATATATATATATATATATATATATATATATATATATATATATATATATATATATATATATATATATAAGCGGGCATGGTGGCGGGGATGCAGAAGGCGTAGGTATAACAGTGTAAAAAGTCCTCGGTGAAAACAGCAACAACGGACGGGTTTATTTCTTCGATGTTTCGGCCGGAGTCCGGCCTTGGCTGGACTTCCAGATTCCGACCTCCGTCAGGATGTCCGGCCTTCCGGACAAATGTAGGACTCCGGCCGAAACGCCAAAAAAATAAACTCGTTCGTTGTTGCTGTTTTCACCAACGGTTTTCTACTCCGCTACATGAAATGGTTTATATATAATCAAAAACAAAATCAAAATGCGCATGCCTGTGTACAAAGGCGTCTACTTTGTGCCTCCCGACAAGTACATGACTTGGTAGCACGGGAGAACCAAATGTTATACGCAGAGTGTGGTCGTTGGCGTTTCCGGGACCCCACTGTGCTGAAGGACTTGTCATTTGAAATGAAGGTAACTTCTTTTGTGTCTTCTCCATGTTACATGTCCGTGTCTTCTGACTCAGTGCCAGTTGATCGTCCATTGATTGACAGATGTTGTTCCGTTAACAGGATCCGGGAGGCCTGGGTTGTAGGTGTATCTTTTTGGCCTTTTGGCCACATGTCGGGAGTTCTTAGTCGGTGGCATCCGAAAGCCCTTTATATGAGTTGGGATGGATTGGAATGTCCATGGCTTCCATCATGGGTTACGTTGCATGCTTAGTGTATTCTCCAAGCACAGCGCCAGCAACCGATCCTGCCGGGAGGCTGGGACATGCAATATTTTTAAGTCGCGTTGCAGGATAATACAGATGTCGCCGAGTATACTAGGCAACGCGAAAAAACTGGAACGATAGCGAGAGCTTTCAAAGAACAGCCTCACCAGAGCTCGTCCTCGTCGTCGTTTTTCCACTAAACCAGGAATTCTTTAGAAGTATGGTTAGCTCCTTTTAGGAAAAAAAGTACGTTTTTATTTGATTAATTTCGCAGTTTAGTGTACATCATACTCTGCGCAGGCGGCAGGGATGCGAGCTTTCGTCTCGGTTGAACAACGGTGTGGTTGTTGATTTGATGTAGATGGTGTAGAAGGAGCTGCCGTTGAAAGTGCGACTGGAAGTTGCATATCTATCATGTCTACCGAGTTCGATGTCTCTTGTCTGGTCGTACACCTGAAAGAAAAGTTAAGAAAAACTTGTTTGTTTTCGCCGTCTTTTAGTCGCAGCTGCTGTTTTTATCTATGGCGTTTTTGAACTCGGAACTTGAATTGTACCCACATCTACCGAGTGTATGGCCTTCCTTCCTCAAACACGCATATTAGAAAAAAAGGTCAGTTGTCTCTATTACATTTCACGAAGTTGTGCCTGTGAAAGAAAGAAAAAAGTCACAGCATATCCACGTGGTGAATGATGATGAGTGGGCGAAGCTCGGAGTGAATCGTCGGTAAACCAGCGATTCTTCCGTTAATTCGCCCACTCATCGCCATGTAAAGACGTGAGAAACACTGTGTGTGTGTGTATACAAACCACAATCTATCACACACACCACAGCTATGGCCGAACGAAACGTCTAGAAAGTCTCGCTTAAACCGCGCGTCGGCACCTTCGGGCTGAGCTCGCCTGATGCGTTTTGCAGACGCCTCACGAGCTCTCGCTGCATCGGGGTCTGCCTGCCGATACGCGCGCTTTCTTGCCGCTTCCCGTTCCCTGACGTTCTGCAGATCCTCTTGGCGCCGCTGCCGTGCCGCTTCGGCTTCCCGCTCTCGTACGGCCGGATCTTGGCGACGCTGCCGTGCCGCTTCGGCTTCCCACTCTCGTACGGCCGGATCTTGGCGGCGTCGCCGAGCAGACTGACGACGCGATTCGGCTTCCCGCTCTCGCACGGCCGGATCTTGGCGGCGTCGACGCGCAGCCTGACGACATGCTTCGGCCTCTCGCTCTCGCACGGCTGGATTCTGTCTGCGAGCGCGCGCTGCCGCCGCCTTGCGCGCTCTCCGCTCCGCAGCCTTGTCTACTGCCTCCATCCAGCTAAACTACGAGCAGCGCCAAGAGCGAGTGCCTTGAGCTAAGCGCCATCTGTCATCTCTACATAAAGTTAATTCCGGAACACGCCATCTCTTGAGCCATTCATAAACTAAACCTCGAAGCGGCTACATACCCACAACTAGGAGGGACAGACCCACGCCTTAAGGAGCTTCGCCCCTAAAACAAGAAAAAAAAGCTGTGGTGGAGCAGTATTGATTTACGCAAGCCGGGTAGTGCCGTTCTTTCGCCTGTAGCACAGTTCTCTGAGGCAGAATTTGGTTCTGCCTGCCATTTTATGGCCTTAAAAAAAAAAAAGTTTACGCTTCTTTATAATACGAAATGAGAGCGCAGCTCGTCAGGTATTTTGATCTTGAGATATACCGTGGTAAAGATATTGAAAGCGAAATACATAAAACAATCAAAACGTAAATATATATAAGCATCAATATGCTTCTTTTTTTAGGGTGAGCGAGAAAGGAGGAGGAGAGTGCTGTCTGGGCCTTGTTTGGGGGCGTCGAAAGCGTGAAGCCGCATTTCGTCAAGCCCGGCGGCCTATGACGTCCTTTAATGCAACGCGCGCAGTGTTGCATTATGGGACATCACAGACCTACGCACTAATTCATTTCATCCGCTACATTTAGCGGGAAGTTGAATTGGTGTATAGGTCTGTGAAGTCCCATAATGCAACGCGCGCAGTGTTGCATCATGGGACGCCACAAACCTGCACACCAGTTCAGTTTCTACGCTAAATTTAGCGGAGAATTGAACTGGCGTATAGGTCTGTGACGTCCCATAATGCAACACGCGCAGTGTTACGCCATGGAACTCTTAGGCGTCCGTTCCGCATATATGTTTCCGTCACTTCCGGTTCCTAGTATGCTGTTTATCTGCATACTTTAGAGACGCTTAATTTTATGCCGTGCCTTTCGTGCGCCGATGACTGAAAACGGAAGATTGGAAGCTGGATTTCTGGGGAATAGTTTCGTGGATCACCTCAAACTTCATTATCTAGTGAATAGTAATGATATATTAATGATGCTAGTTACAACAGGTTATTCACTCAAAGTTATAAATAAGATATTCGCTCTTCTTGTTCTAAGAAAACCATATTTTCCCGTCATTGATTACAACGAAATATAATTGTTATAAACTTTGGTAATTTTATTATTTAGGAAGCTTGATCCCGGTACTCTTGCGGGCAAATGCCCTATAACCCTATAACCGATTCCAAAGAGGGAATTCACAATCTTGTGCGTACCACACTTACTGGAAATTCCTTTTAATTTCACAGCTGTTTGATCAGGGATGTTTTAAGGGGCTGACGCTCTTCTGATGTGTTAGTTTTATCATCTCAGTTCTTGTTGGTTACAGCCAGGAAGGGCTGAAAAACATTCTGCTTGTGACCCACCACTAGCTCATCTTCTTTAAACACAAACGTTAAATAATTGTATTCTGACATATTTCATGCCATTATGCCTCCCGAAGAGACCCACAGATCTCGCGGTTCTTTATTGTTGTCAAAACAAAAAGCAGCCACCCCCTATTTTGAGAGGTGTGTGATATTATATGTCCCACGGATTTGAGAGTTGCTATAGATTCCACGATTTCTGGAGACATTGAAACACCCAGCGGCAAATCTCCTAAGCTGTGAAGACAAATATAACGATGTCTTGCTGGAACCGAAATTTGGGTAGAGCGAGTGGTAAATAAATGACAAATCCATCAAATATAAAAATGGTAATATAACAAGCCTAGTTATATCAGTTTTAATGGGAAAGTTAAGGCATGAATATAGCGAGAAATTTGGTCTTTGGGCCTAGACAATGGTCGGATGGGAGCGTGAAACAAATATACAGAAACAACAGAGACAGTCGCAGTCTAAAGTAAGACTTAGGATTCGGATACCTAAACTAAAAGTACGATAAAAATATTTGCTTACTGAGCAGGGGTTAAGGAAACAAATTGGGCATAAAAGCTATATACGCAGATACTTCAAAGTTTGACTCTCGGGATCAACAAGATTAAACCAAAACTTATTTAACAGGTGAAAGAGAAAGTCAAATTAAACATAAGAGAGTTGTTTCTTTGTACTGAGTGTTCCTTGTTCGCCTTTTTGTGCGACGAATAACATGCAGACTGGGTCACAAATTCTAATTTAATAACTCAAGATAAAAAAGTCAACAGCTACATTATTTTTATCTCTTAAAACTAGGTCAGAGTTTGTAAGGGTATAAGTTGCCAACATAAAATTTCCTATGAAGTTATATCATTCAGGACTACGGAAATCAGGACGCACATCATGCACCTCTCAAATGTTTCTGGAACATAAATAGTTTTTTTTTCTTTATATTAGTTCATCTTTATGTACGCCATAGAAGGTGATATTAGCTTAGATAAAAAACTAAAGAATTTTAAACTATAAATTTAACCATTTCTTGACAAAACAGAATGGTACCAATTCATTACCGCTACCATTGAAGTTATATTTAAAATATTACTTTTCTGTTAATTTCTTTATTTATTTTTTGTTTATAATAAAATGTACATTAAAAGTTTTAAAACTGACCATTTCGGTTAGGAACGCAATCATACTTAGAGGTCTATACTATGCGACACAACTATTTTTTTGACAAAGTTCTTTTTTTTTTAATTTCCAATCTGGCTTTTTCAATTACTTTTTATCACCCGAGCATTTTCTTAAAAGTAAAAGAGAGTTAAAATGTTAACTAATGATCTATGTCATCCGAAAAAAGGCGTGCAGGGTACACTTTAAAAGTATAAACACAAAGAAGGTAACGGATAACAATAAAACCGTTTTTCAGCAGAACTTTATTTTGACCCTACCGAAAAATTCTTGTAATACCTGCTTTGTGAAAAAAAAAACGAAAGATGAATGTGCCCAATAAACGCACGAAAACATTATACATTATATAATAACTTTTGTACGCCTTAGTGTGCCTTATATAACTTATATTAAATTTAATATGTTATTAGACTAATCATAAATATATATTTCTTTTTCATTTTTTCCTTCTTTTTTTGTGAATAGGGGTAGAGTTTAATTTTCCGGTCTGCGGATGTATCTGTGGCGTCCTACAGAGCTTTAACGCGCTTTCCGGTGTACCTGTTGTGCGGGTTTCCGGCCCTCCGAATTTAGCGGTTAAACAACGTTGTGTGGCCACAATTTCACACCGTGGGAGCGGGGTGCGGGCGGGCGGGGGAGGGCGGGCGAGGGGAGGGGGATAGCTAGAGAAGGTTTTATACTGTAGCAGTTGTGAAGATTAAAATAAAAGAAAACACTTTTCTCATTTTATTGTCAGGCGAACACGTTACCTCAATGCCATCTTCCCCTCCTCGTAGGCAACGTATGAATATGGCGGCGTGTCCATTATCAAAGTTATTGCCATCGAATGATCTACCGGGACCAAAAAAGTTGGCAACAGCTGTCATGGAGGGTATGCTGTTGCAATTGTCCTTCACCTGTAAGGAAAACAAATTAATTTGGTGGTTAAACCAAGCACGTGGAGATAGTTCATCGGTTCGTACGTGGCACCTTCGGCGCTGACAGATCCATGTAACACAATTATTTAGGACAAAATTTGTTTTTTGTCTGGAATTTCGAGGCTCGACGGAAAAACCAAATGTATTCCTAAAGAAGACAACGTAGAGCCAAAAGTGACCTTCGTTGGACAGAATCTGGGTATCTTGTCCTCTAATACGCCAAACAAGTAGTAAAGTTAGGCTTCTTGTGTTTCTGCAGTCACCTGCATCTTTGGGCCTATATTGCCAAACAAGTGCCAGAATTAGGCTTAACTGCTAGTTCTTCGGTTCATACGTGGCACCTTCGGCTCAAGTCTGGCACCATGGCAATTATGAGTCGGTTAAACCTGCAAAATTGCCAAAGAGAAGCACTCTGGAACTAACTAACGCCTTGGAGCAAAAGCCATATCAGGCCCAAGTTAGGTCCCTAAGGGTTGCCAAGACTGTACAAAGTTAGACGTGTCACTAGCGTGCTACCTGATGACACACCGGGTCTCCGTAGGTGAGACGCTTTCGAGAGCGTAAACACGACTGCATTATTCAACCACTGCTTTAAATGTTCACTTAAGACGGTTATAAGCTTCTGTTGATAAGGACAATTTACGACTGGGAAAAGGGCCCTGAAAATAATTATTGTTTATCTATTTACTTGTGGGTTTTGTTGCCTTCTATATACCAATGGGGATGCCACGAACTTTTATCAAACCTGAGGCTCAACTGGTACGGCGATTCTTGAAACTTGCAATGAAGTTGAACGAAGTTCTTCTACTTCAGAACAGTGTTTCTCGACTTTTACATAAAATTTTCATATATTTGGGGAAGCATTGGCTGTCCCTTCGGTTACTTTCTGAAGGCGTTTTAAATTCATAGGATGATAGAAAGCCTTCGCGCAGATCCTCGGTCTCTGGTACATATTATAGGCCGCACCGAACGGACTGTACATGAAGTGGAGCTCGAAATGGCGGTCAGCTGCTGCGTAATGGCAACTGGGTTCGTGTCGCTGCTAGACCCGGCGATCTTGTTTTGCAGCTGCGTTCATTGTTCCTCCCTCGTTGCCTTGCTGCGCCTCCATTTGTCGCTCCTGAGCCTGAGCCGGTTCCGTAGTACACAAAGCACGCAAGCAACAGCTTTCATAATACGTGTAGTTCGCTTCCCGGCGTAGCTATAGGGTGTCCCATGGCTTTCTCCAGAAGCTTTTGGACGTAACTAGTGGATCTATAAAGCTTAGCAGCTCGCGCTGTGGGGCCCGTCCTGTGGGTTGAATCGCATCAATCGTTCTGTATTCTTAACGCTTTCCAACTTTATTCCAGCCTGCTAGTTTTTTATACCCCCTAATTGCTACTGTAAGACGGGACCCTTGCAGGACGCAAAAGAAAAGCCAGACTTGGCCCAAGTTTGGCAATCCTAGGGGCTAACGTGGGCCTCCTAATAAGGTATTGCTCCTTAGCGCAAAAGTATATTTATTGGGGGTGTGCGAATATTAGAAATTTCGAATACGAATCGAATATTTTCCTTATTCGAAACGTATTCGATTCGAAAATTGGATATTCGGTAGTTCCCGAATATTCGGCCAAAGCCGAATATTCGGTAAAAATGGCGAATATTCGCACAAACTGCGAATATTCGAGCAAGTAACGAATAATCTGCCTGTCACGCATTCCCCTATGAATATGCTTATTCACTGAGGAAGGCGTATGATGCCTGCGCTATCGGTCTGCTCCGTTTCTGTCTGTCCGATGGCAGCAAGACAAGATCAGTTTCGGTTTCTTTTTCAACAAGCCCTTTGTTGTGTGTCACTTTTATAGCAATATGTGATGTAATTGCGCGTTCTATACACGAACTCATCTCTGTTATGTCACGGCGCGGTGGTGGCGCGTCAGTCGCACTTCCGGTCTGGGGCTGTGGGCGGAAGGCCCCATGTGAGGCGTGTATTCCTGCGTTGTTTTGAAAGGAACTTGACGAAAACATGCCTTTTCGTCAAACCGCCGCCACTGGGGCTGTACTAAAAGAGTCGAGAAAGGTTTGAAGATCAGTTTTCATGAACTCGGTTCGTCCGAGACCGTGAATATGTGCTGTAAAAATGGTAAACCAGACGCCGCCGGACCACAATTGCTTGGGCGGGAAGCACTTTGGGTTGAATTCACGGATACTTGTGGTCATCAGATTTGTCGTGTTCCGAGGCGAAAGAAAGGTCAAAGCCCGGAGCCGCAAACCAACACCCGTGAGTCCTTTATCGAACCCAAAGCGTATCTATCTAGTCACGCGCATCTCGGACCCTCGCGCGTGGCCCACAGTCCCACATGCCGCCAGACTTCGTCTTCTTTATACGACACCTCCCCCTTTTAGCCTCATTGTCCATAGCGTTCCGGTGGTCGTGAAGTTCTCCCACTTCGTGTTATGGTTGCTTGAGGATCGTTCTCCCGTTGACTGGCCGGCGGGATGTCGCTGTCGGGAATCGCGGGCTGGAGATGGTGCCGTGTGCGTCGTATCGTTCCTTGGTCGGTTTCTACAAGGTAAGACCGAGGTGGTCCGGCTTGGTCTCGCACAACTCCTTGCGAGGCCGCTCCCGCGTGAATCCACACTGCTGCGTGTGGGTGTAGCTCCCTGCCATTTCTTGTACGGTGGCGCCTATTATAGTTAGACGCCTCTCTAGTCTTCCGTTTCCTGTATCGTTGCCGATACCTCCTGGAGTGTTGCCAGAGAGGTCTGAGGGTACTGGGAGCCGTAGGAAGAGTGGAGCGTAACTTCCGCCCCATCAACAGTTCGGCAGGGGAAAACCCTTCGGGCCCAGGAGTGGTTCGGTGGGCCAGAAGAGCTTGTGCTGAATTCGAGGTTTTCTTCAGCAGGTTCTTCGCAGTCTGCACCGCTCTCTCCGCTTCTCCGTTACTCTGGGGATAATACGGGCTTGAAGTTACCAGTTCGGCTCCCCACTCTCTGGTGAATCGCCGGAACTCGGTTGAGCCAAACTGGGGACCGTTGTCGGAGCGGATGACTTCCGGGCAACCGTGTCTTGCGAAGTTCTGGCTGAAAACCTTGATAATGTCCTCTGTGGTTGTTCGAGGTATTTCTTCAAGCTCGAAGAACTTCGAGTAGTAGTCGACGATGACTATATACTTCTTCCCCCTGAACTGGAAAAGGTCCGTTCCAATTTCCTGCCAGGGACGATCGGGTAGTGGAGTCTGAAGAAGGGGTTCTGTATGTGGTCGTCTATATTGCTGACAGGTCGGACAGCGACTCACATAGTCATGTATTTTTGTGCTTATGCCAGGCCACCAGACGGAGTCTCTGGCTCTTGCCCGGCATCGGACAACACCCTGATGGCCGCAGTGCAATCGCTCCAAGACTTCTCCTTGCAGACTAGGCGGGATCACCAGCCGGTCGTTACGCATTAGTAATCCCTGCACAACCGAAAGGTCTGCGGCGAGACTCGCGAATTTGCTTAAGTTCGGAGGAAGTTTGTTCGTTGCCGGCCATTGTTTTTCGCAGTATTCCATAACCCTTGATGTGGTTGGGTCTTTGGAAAGCTCTGCCTTCAGTCTGGACAAAAATGAGTTAGAGGCTGGAAGGAGCTCCACCGTTAGCATTTCATACTCGTGAACCAACGTTTCACTGCTCTCCACGGTGTTCCTTGAGTCCGTAGAGTGGCCTGTTGTCGGTAGGGGTTTCCTAGACAAGACATCCGCGGTGAACATCTCTTTGCCCGGTACGTGGGATATCGAAAAGTCATACTCAAAGATGCGCATCCTCAGACGCTGTAGCCTTGGTGTCATTTCGTCAAGACGTTTCGTTGTGAACAATGGCACCAGAGGCTTGTGGTCTGTTTCGATGTGGAATCCCTTTCCTACCAAGTAGGTCCGAAAATGTTCACAGGCCCATACGATGGCCAAAGCCTCCTTTTCCACTTGGGCGTATCTCTGCTCCGTTGGTGTCATCGCTCTCGATGCGTATGCCACTGGGCGTCTTTTGCCGTTTTCCTCTTGGAGCAGAACCGCCCCCAGTCCAAACGAAGACGCATCCGCCGACAATGTAAGTTGTGCATCCAGTTTAAAGAACGTGAGCACAGGAGTCTTGCATAGGAGATCTTTGATGTTAAGGAATGCTTCTTCCTGAGGCTCGCTCCAGAGCCAGCCAGCATCCTCGTGTAGCAGATCTCGAAGTGGCTTAGTTTTCTCAGCTATGTCGGGAAGAAACTTCCCAAGGTGATTGACCATCCCCAAGAATGATCGCAGCTCTGCCAAGCTTCCAGGTGCCGACATCTGTACGATCGCTTCCGTTTTCTTGGGGTCTGCCGCAATGCCCCTGCTGTCCAGAAGGTGGCCCAGAAACCTGACGCTCTTCTTAGCGAACTCGCACTTTGAGGTGTTCAGGGTCACTCCGGAGTCGTGGAGGCGGCGGAGTACCAACTCGAGATTTTTGTCGTGTTCCCTTTTGTCACGACCGAAAACTAAGATGTCATCCATATGACATACTTGTCCTGGGATTCCCTCTAGGATCCTCAGCATCTCCCGCTGAAAGACTTCGGGCGCTGTCGCAATGCCAAACGGGAGTCTTTTGAATTGAAATCGTCCCACTGGTGTGATAAAAGTCGTCAGTTCCTTCGACTCTGGGGCTAGTGGTGCTTGCCAGTAGCCGGCATTGGCATCTAGTTTGGTGAATACCGTAGCTCCGGCGAGTCTTGCCAAGCTCTCCTCTACGGTTGGCATGATGATCCGCTCCCGCACCAGTTGAGGGTTTAGCTGTGTGTAGTCCACGCAGATACGAAGAGAACTGTCTTGCTTTTTGGCCACCACCATGGGTGCGCACCATGCTGTGGCATGGTCGACTCTTTCAATAACGTCCAAGTCTTGCATCCGTTGCAATTCCTGTTGAACGCTGGGTAGCAGAGGTAGGGGTACCCGTCTCGGGTATGTGATTGCGAATGGTCTCGCGTCAGGGTGAAGCGCGATCTTGTACTCCACGTTCATTTTCCCCAGTCCTTGAAAAAGCGAGGGGTACCTTTTACGTAGGTGTTCATACTCCGGCTTGCTTTCGGCTTTGACTTCGTTCAAGCTGGGTAGTACCTGAAGGGCTTGAATTGCAGGCCGCCCCAGCAGAGGGTGTTTTAGCTGGTCAGACACATAGATGATTTCTCTAGTAGTTCGCCCATTCCAGGTTACCGTTGCCGTGAACTTGCCTAGCGTGTTCAGCGGAGTGTGGCCTGCTCCATAAAGATCCGTCCCTGTTGTCTGCAATGTTGCCAACGTTGTCGAGTCGCACATGCTGGGAGGGATAGCTGTGACGTCCGCCCCCGTGTCCACCTTGAATGTGATGTCCTGGTTGTTTACTTTAGCTGTAATGTACCAGGCTTCCCCGTTGCTGGAGCGTACTAGCTCGCCGAGGAAGACTTCGTTCAGTCCTTGTCTGCGCTCTTGTGATCTGAGATTTTCTCGAGCGTGTTTGGTAAAACAGACGCTCTCAAAGTGGCCTAGCTTCTTGCAGGCGTTGCACTTCTTGCCTTTTGCGGCACATTGAGACTTGGCGTGTTTCCGTGAACTGCCACACCATCGGCACGTCCATGGCGAATTATTAGACAGGGCTTGGAGAGGCAACTTGTCCGGACGTCGAAAGTCCTTGTTCTCGCTTTTTGTTTTCGGCTGTCTTCTGAGTTCTTCAAGAACGTCGCCGTCTGTCTTTGTGCTGCGTAGCTCAGTCTGTTGGCGCTTCACCGTCTCTGATGATCGAGCTGCCGTAGTCGCGCGCTGCAGTGTAAGTTTAGCATCGAGCTGGAGTTTCTCGCTTAGTTTCCTGTCCAGGAGTCCGACGACGATGCGATCCCGTATGAGCTCGTCCCGTAAAGGGCCGTAGTCACAGGTATCCGCCAATCTGTGCAATGCCGTGATAAAGACCTCCACAGGCTCGTCCAGCTCTTGCTTTCTAGAATTGAACTTCGCTCTCTCGAAGATGACGTTCACCCGCGGAATGAAATGCGCGTCGAACTTCGCCTTGACTATGTCGTAGTCGTTCAGCTCATCTTGTGTCATCTCGAGCGAAGAAAGGACATCCTCTGCCTCTCTGCCCATCGCGTAGATGAAGGTGTTCACCTGAGTCGAAGCGTCACGGAGATGAAGCCCCGAGATGATCCGGTAGCGGTCCCACCGGGTGATCCATCGCTTCCAGTCGCTCGGATTCCTGAAATCCAGCTTCTCCGGTAGCTCGACCGCGAAGGGGTTGAAGAAGGAAGGTCCTCCGCTGGCCTGGGAGCTTGAAGCCCCCGAACCGTCTGCGTTGCTAGTCATGGCGTAGATCTAGCAGCGGCTCGAATCTTCTTTGCTGGCCGTTCGGTCGAACTGCAGAGTTTGGTGCGGCTTCTCAGGTCCTCGGAGACGATGGAGGATCGTTCAGTGATCCCACCGCTGCCACCATGTCGTGTTCCGAGGCGAAAGAAAGGTCAAAGCCCGGAGCCGCAAACCAACACCCGTGAGTCCTTTATCGAACCCAAAGCGTATCTATCTGTCACGCGCATCTCGGACCCTCGCGCGTGGCCCACAGTCCCACATGCCGCCAGACTTCGTCTTCTTTATACGGCAAGATTTATTTGTTTTGTTCCAACATGAACGCCGGAAAACCGTCAAGTTGTACGGCCCACCTGCGGACTACGTTCAGTGCGTCTTGAAGTTTGAACGGCCGTCTGATCGTTCGAACTGTCGTCTGCTCTTTCAAACGCTTCTGCTTGTCGTCTGCTCTTTTAGACGACACCGGCCCGTAGACGAAACGTTGGCCCGGTACTTGCGATAAGAAGTAAGTGCAGGCCTCAAAATACTTAAGTTTGAAGGTTGGTAAGCAGGCTCCACGTAAACAGTAGATACAAGGAGATGTTGATTATTGTTACCAGCGGCCATCACCGACTTGTTATGCCTGATTCACTTCGTTCGATTCTGCTTGCGATTTTCAGCATTGACGTCGACCATCTCAGCTACGGTTCACGCTTTTGCAGCCCGAGCGACGTCGCGACTGAAAATTGCGAGCAAAATCTCAACCATGTGAGTCAGGTTTTAGCGTACATTCTGCAGGCGTCCACGCGGAATGAATCGCCGCATGTCAGATTATTCACGCGAAGTTTTGCGGTGTAACGAGCCTCGTTAATTTCGCTGACGCCGCTCAAGCAGTCAGCACATTGCCAGGAAGACGTAGAATCAACAATTCGAAAGCGATAAAGGGCAGGGTGACTCACACCGACGCCGACAACATCGCATTTCAATGGTTTGTTTATGGGCGACGGCGAGCTTGTTGCCCACACCCCCACCGCGCATGCGCGGCGCCGGTGGCGACCGCTAGGCACTCCGGGCGCTCCGGTTTGTTTGTAAACATGAGTTGGTGTATAAATTGATACAATACAATAAACCTCGAAAGTGAAATATAAATATAAAATAAAGCTCGAGAGTGTTAGCTAATATAAATGTTTGAAAATTAAAAGAAAGAAAAAGCTGGGTGCGTGCAGAACGTTGCATTGCCATCGACAAAAACTCCTGCCACTCCCACGCAGTCAAAACTAGGGATGTCGCGAACCTTCCCAGGTTCGAGTTCGACCATGTTCAACTTTTTCGAACTTTCAACGTGATGTTCGACAAAGGTTCGACTGAAGTTCAACTTTGTGTGCATGCACGAAAATTAAAAAAAAAAAACTGGTTGATTCCATTAGGCGGAGGAAAAGTGCAATATTTGTTGGGTTTATTGGCATCACTGGTTCACATTAATAACTAATAAAAGCGCTAGAAGCGCATATTTTCGCTTTTATATGGTATAAACCTTGGTAACCATTCTACAAAATAAAAAATAAACTACCTTCAAAATTATTTGTTTCCTAAAATTCAAAATATTCATGTAGCAGCCGGGCAACACTGTTGCATCGAGCTTCCTCAAACGTTAGTGAAATTTCGCAAGTTTCCCGAGTGAAAGGGTCTCTACTGGCGGAAATGTTTTCACGGCGCGTAGGGAGCGCTTACTTTCTGAACACGTTGAGCAGTTAATTTTTCTACACGATAATTTGTAATGAGTGCAATACTAGAAGTATCTTTAGCCTGCTGCAGCCCAGTAAAATGCAGTTGCACTGATTTATATTAAAAAGGCAATAAAACCTGCAGTTACCTCTTGTTTTGCAATTTTTCATTACTAGACACATATTCGATATTCGATTCGATATTCGAAGCCCGTTTTTAGTCTTATTCGTATTCGATTCGTATTCGAAAATTTCAATATTCGCACACCCCTAATATTTATTTTACCCTATTCTGAGAACTGCCAAGTCTGTTTTTTTCTCGTGTTCGCCACAAGTTCCTGACATGAGTTGAAGACGCCAGGTGGCAACCGAGCAACGAGCACGAAAGTCTAATTCTGTCATTTTCTCGGGAATTGAAGACAAACGATGCCAGATGACAACCGGACTACCGGCTAAAGAAGCCTGACTCTGACACCAGTTTATAAATTTATGGTGAAGGAAATACCCTCTCTGGTCAAATATTATAAAACCCCGAGACTTGGGAGCTGAAAATAACGGTCTCCGGGCGTTTATATTATAATGCAAATGGAAATGTGGATATTTGTTTTCTGAAGTATTTCTATGTATACAGTTTTAGGATGTATTTATGTAATTTTAGTTGGTGTTTTTGATGTACCACTAAACGTCATGCTGCTATTGATGGGCATCGTCATAAATAAACAAAATAAACAGTATCATGTTAGCTTGTCCGCAGATCAAGCGTACCTTACAAGTACTCCAGGCTCCCACGCTCCAGTCGTGTAGCTTCTTAAACGCTCAACCTTGGGCACTCCGTTCACGGTGACGGTCCTTTCGCAGAGTTCTTTCACAACGCTGGTGCATTCCGTCTGGTCCCATTCGTTCAAGCACCATTTGAGACCGCTAGGGGGCGAGTCGCATTCGAACGGGATCCCCCTTCCGCCTTCGCCCAGGTCTGTCCAAAACAATTGGGGATAAATATATCAGGCTTTCTTTTGTTAATTCGCAAATATATGTTGTTGTTGTTTTATAAATAGTGACCGTTACACGTGTGCTGTCTTCAAAACACGTTTGTCGCGTTTGTCGAACATCATAAGGAGGAAACAGCTATGGCTACTTCGACAAAATTCATTTTATATCAGGTGGTTACATGTTTAATAATGTTTTCATCGGTCATGCTGCACTTTTAGTTTTGCCGACAATAATTATTCGAAGGTAAACCAACAGATCGGTTGCAAAACGTACAGAGCCGTCAGCGGCGCCGAACGGAATGCCGGGAACAGTAGGACCGATTGTAGCAAGGGCACGCGAGAAACTGTTGTGCCTTTCTCTCCTTCTCTCTCTCCTTAGTGTCACGTGGTATAGTCACTAAAAGCTTAAGAAACGTAGGGCCTGGCATAGCATGATGATGTTTGTTTCTTTGTGATTCGATCTTCGGTATTGTCATTGGCTCATGCAGCAATTGTCGCGGCTGCAAAGCTATGCTGAACAAAAATTCGTCTGCTTCTTTTGCAGGGGTCGTGGCGACGTCAGAACGCCGAGCTCTGATTGGCTCTGGTTGAAGGATAGTGGGTAGAGCTCAAGGCAGCTTGCCTCGATGTCCGCACACAAACCTTCTATCAGAGCCAATCAGAGCTCGGCGTTACGACGTCACCACAACCGCTGCAAAAGAAGCAGACGAACGTGCGCCCCGCATAATAAGATTGTCGATCCTCTCCACTCCCTGCGACTTTTAAGCTCTCAGCGACCACGGCGTGTACCCTAACGCTGCGAACCCACTTTCGGCGGCTCGCAAATATCGATATCTCAATGTTTCGCGCTGCGATTTGCTGCAGGGCTGCGAATATGTGGTGGAAGCTTGGAGTTAAAACATAAACGAATGAACTTGCCTGGTTAAAATAAATAACAAAAGAGGAAAAACCTGTCTAGTTCAATCTACGACACTATGCGCAGACGATAAAATGGCCGTGCTCGCCTAGTTGTGTCTGCCGCCGACAGATGTCGGAAGCGTCGAAGGCGCGCCGGGGCTGTAGACAGGGGAAAAGTCTTGCAACACCACCTAGAATCATCAAAGCCTCCGCATCGCCCCCTCTCCCTTCACTAAACGTTATCAAAGTCGTATCGTGCTAACTCGGCTATTGGTTCCGAGTCCGACCTTCAATGCGCTGATTAAACACGAGCCCCGGCCGAACACTGACGCAGCACTCCACCAAATCTCGGGACTCGGTCGATCTCACTGTGTTGACGGTGCGGAGGCCTTGTGTTTATCTAGGTGGTGTTGCATCTTGCCGTACTTTGGGTCCTCCCACGGGTGTGACGTCGCGCCTAGCAACCACCTAGCAACGGAGAATGCCGCGCCAACGACGCGCGCCTGTCCCCCATTACCCATCCCGCACCATACGCACGCGCGTGCAGGGTCGCATGTTAATCTGTATATCGACCTTAGTTTTCCAAAATTTGCGGTTACAAAATGGTCGGTTTTTTGTGTCGTTTGATGTTCCAACCACAGCCATGAAAAATTATGTTTTTTTAATGCCTCCGAAAAAAAAAAAAGAGAAGACGTTAAATTATACAGTTGACGAAAAACAAGTGGACGCCCACTGCAGGTTCTCAAATTTTAGAGGTAACAATGGTTGTTTTGACTTAAAATATTTACGTATAGATCTGTAGTCACACTTTCGATCATATGCGTACAGGTTTTCCAGATATACTATCTTTGATCTTGTTTCGGGTGCTCTTAAACTAGCTCCTTCCTCATGAACTTATATGCTAATCCTGCATTAATCAAAACCATGATCCGACTCTTTGCTGCAGGAGACAAGGACGCTTCAATTCTACACGCTCTGCAGGTAATCTTCTCTATCTTACTTTCCAATCCATGAAGTAAATTAAGTGAAACTTTAGACGACCTTGAATAAATGGTATTTTACGTAACACAACCTGGTTTCATA
Source organism: Ixodes ricinus (assembly GCA_037355805.1). Lineage (NCBI taxonomy): Eukaryota > Metazoa > Arthropoda > Arachnida > Ixodida > Ixodidae > Ixodes > Ixodes ricinus. The sequence goes on from JAZHYW010003061.1 coordinate 204,034, forward strand.
CATAGTAACCTTGAGACATAGGAAAAATTAAGAAAGGACAGAACAACGAAGTCAACAGAGCCTTCGTTGTTCTGTCCTTTTGTTGTATTTTTCTTAGGTTTTAGGGTTCCTATGGATGCCATTCACCAGCCCGCCTGAGTGTTTTTTTACCTTTCTTTATTAAACCAAGTTTTTTTTTGTCTCTCTTTCAATTTTATTTAATGATGTCATAGTGGATGCTGTTACATCGGCACTACGAGCGGTAAATCAATTAAATGTGCACATTTTATTTCAAAGCGAGTCAGGTTACTGTTCCTCGATAGTCGTCTAGCGCCGAGTCGCTGCAAGTTTCTTTCGTAACTTTCCGACTCCCTCAAAAATGTACAAATAAAACAAAAGACGAAAAAAAAAAGGTGTCTTATTGTAGAAAGAGTTTGGTTAAGGCTCGCGGTAAGCATGCACGTGTCAATCAGCCCACATCAGCAGTATTCCCTCGAGCAAGCAATCTGATTTGACAAGCTGACGTAAGATAGAATATATATATATATATTCCAACGTACAACTTTCTTAGAAGACATGGCTGCGCTGCAGAAGAGCCCGTGTGACGATGGCATTCTGTAGAGAATGGACCACCCGTCTACGCTCGCTCAACTGAAAATTCTCCTGAGAGTTGGTAAGCTACGAGTTCAAATTCGTCGTCGTCGTGCTTCGCTCAAGTACAAATGAAAGGAAATAAAACTGAAGAGATCTCGATTTGCGCGACTCAACGAGCGTACGTGAAGCGTTCAAATGAACGGGCTGGTGAACCCGCACTCACGGGGCAATAATCTACAAGGTAACCCGGAACTAACCTTACTGTAGCTCCCGAACAAACAAGTGGCAGCCTAAATACTGTTTTGAAACAGAATAAAGCAGCAATACGTTGAAGATAACCGAGATTGAACTACGCAGAGTAGAGCTCCCCGACGCCGGTTAGGCTAAAAAATGGCGAACTGGGCGTGGCCACGGCGCTCGCGTGACGTGTCAGTGACGTATTTGAAGAGCTGTCAAGTGGTCCACGCCCGTTGGCCAAACTCGTCTGCTAACTGTGGCTCTGGAGCATCCCATCGCCGAGCTTAGACTATTTCCCGAAACGTTTTACTATGTCGGCCAGCATCTCCCTAATGTAAATCTGACATCGAGATAACGTATTCATTAAGAAATAAACTGCATAGGAAAACAACTATTTAAATCCCTTGTAACTTTCCATTTTTGGTATGGAGGGGATCGGTCAAGGCGCATACGTTTGTCTCTCAAGCGGCTCCATCTGTCGGAAGCACATACAACTTGGCGAGCACGGTCATTTTATCGTCTGCGAACGCTAAAGTAAATTGCCCAAAAAGGGCTTTTGTTTTAACGAGCTAAGTTTATTTGTTTATATTTTCAAACTACGCTTACACCAGCTAGATGAGCCTCTGTACTAAACTGCAGCGCGATACGTTGAGAAACAAATTTCGGCGAGTTATCTAACTTGAGTTCGAAGCGTTAGTGCACGCGCTGTAGATTTACAAGAGCTAGACAGTGGGTCAGTGTGCTTGAGATTCTACATCGTGTAAGGAAGCGAGGGTGTGGTGCAAAGTGGGAAACGAGTGCTGCTTCAGCATTCGAATGGGACTCGTATATCCACTCCAATTGAGCGCCAGTCCCAGCCGAACGTGGACGTCGCCCTCTTGTTTCATATGTATCCTTGACGGCCTCATGTACGTGACGTGGCAAAGCCCAGCACAACAGCCTTCTATCTAGGACGGTCTTTGGAAGATACTGCAGGGGCAAGGAGGGTACATGCCTTCGCTCGCTGATCTCTGTTCTCGGTAACTAGCTGATGCGGCTCATTTTGATACGAATCCAAACACGTCCAAGAGGTCATTATTGATATTTCTAAACCGAAGAATCCACCAAGACGAGTGTGCTTTTTTGATTTCATAAAGGTCCGTTGAACATTCGCGGCAAGGGTGTTCTTGCGAATATCTATCACGACTGTTTTCACACGTTGTCATTCAAGAGGAAAACCGTAGTAATCTAAAAACTGAAACTCCGTTATTATTTTCCTTTCGAAGTTTGTCAGCGTGCCGGCACAGCCAAGCCCAGCCGGCACTGTCGCTTGTCCGCGCGTTGGACTAGCTACCGTGATATCACAGAGTGGGCGCGCAGGCCTTGAATTTCTATAATGTTTGGACAGAGCAGTCCGCAACGTCTAGTGTTTGCCTAGCACAATCAGCGCACAGTTAGGAATCTATTGATATAACTGTCACCCAAGAAAACAGTTTTAGTAAATAATTGAGAAACAGTATAAATATAAAGTAAAGTGGTATAAACCAGTCTATGGAGCGTGCAAAATCTTCTGGAGTTAGAAACCAGAGAACTTAAGTACGCACCCGTTATCAGCCCAAGCAGGAGGCCACAAACGATAGAGGACAGTTCGCATCTCCATTTCAACGGCGTCTGCAACAGACAACTTAACTAGTCACGTTACTTAAAACCATACCTAGAACTTTTATTTTTAAATTAAATTTTATTTAAATAATTGTTGCTTTAAAATGGCGCATTTTAATCACGGTGTATTTTAAACATTATAGACGAATTGATCAATCTGTCCAATCACTGAAAACATTTCGGAAGAAAAAAATTGTAAATTTAAAGTACTGTTTAATAAAAAAAAAACACTTTTTATTGTGTTTACCCCCGCCAAAGTTCATAAAAAGGCACTTTGCAATTATAGGTTATTAAAACCGAAATTCTTGCATTCTGATTTATCTTTTTTTTTTGCAATGGGACATTGATTTAATGTACGTTAGTTTCTTTTGCGTTCTCATTGACTTGGAATGGGACGTTACGCAACTCACGAAGGGAGCAATTAGAAGGGTTGCGGTTGGGAAACGCCCATGATTAGATTATCATCGCGTTTCGCAACCGCTAACCTATGTAGCTGCTCCACGAGTGGTAACTTTAGTGCACTACTACGCTTCTCACGTGCTTAGAGTCTTTCTGAAAATTACTCATTTAGTGGTTTTCGATTATACCCAGCAAGTTTCTAATTAAAACCATATGTCTATTTTTATTAATTAAAATTTAATAAATTTTTAATTATTAGTCAACTGAAAGTTAAGACTAGACCCCTATACTATGCCCCCCTGGTTGTGTAACTCACCTGCACAAACCGCATAAGTGTAGCTGTCACGGATTTTTTTAAACAAATCTGTTAAGCTTAGAAAAACACCCTGTATATATGAGACTTTCGAGGTGCGCTTCGCATATGACACACCGTGCTGTTCAGTGATGACAAAAATATCAATGTTATGATTCACGCAGTTAAAATTAAACTGTTAACCACCTTGCAACGCTTAATTCGAGCCAGACAAAACATATTCTGATTATGCTTAATTTTGCTACTAACGTGCCCTGTGAGTTGAATTATTTTGGTGTTCTTCACCATAGCCTTAAATTCGCCTCGTTTATCCAATTGTGCAAGATAAATTTAATATCAGATTAACTTATAAAAATTATAAATGTGTTACAAGTAAACTTCGCTCAGAAATCGGTTTAATTTATGAACGATAACGACATCAGTTATGAAACCTTGAAATTGTAGCGACTCGTATTTCAGCAAGTCTGAGGACTTATCTATCACTAATAAACACCACGTTGTTTATTTACCTGAATTGTATCTTCAATTTAATTAATTTCAAGCTTTCAATTGCAGTTCCACACATATGTCAGAAACAGAAGCTAGATTCCTGGTTCGGAACCAAGAAAAATAAATAAACGATAGATAATATAATGATGGAAGCACATAAGTAAAGTTATGTAGATTTCCAAACAGCAGCATATAAATCAGTCAGTCGAGCGTGCCAGTTCTGCTTGTTTATGTTCTGTTTTTTGGTTCGATTATTCTATTCTATTAGGTTACAGGAAGCACTTATTCGCATGAAAGATGATGGACATCGGTTAGCGAAAAAGAAGGGCTTATTTATGCAAGACAAGGTGGACTACCTGAGACAAACAGTCAGCGGTTCCAGTATAAGTACCATGAGCAAAAAGGAACAGGGTGTACTGGATGCACCAGTCACAAAAAGTGGGAGTAAACGTCGACCGTCTCTGGGACTAGTAAACTGCTACGGACGCTTCACACCCAAGCCGTCTACGCTTCATGCTTCATGTCGAAGTGCCGTGGAAGTGGTCACCAAAGTGCGAGCAGAAATTTAAGGAATTGAAGGGTATCATTAGCAGAGCCCCAGTTTTGGATCACTATGATACTGAGCTACCTTTGATTTTGTCTTGCGACACTTCGTATCTTGGAGTTAGAGTCGTGTTTGCGCAGGCGTACCTGGCAAGACAGAGCGTCCTATTCTGTGCCTCAAGGACACTTACTGGAGCTGAAGAGAACTATGCTCAACTAGGGAAAAAAGCTCTAGCAATAATCTTCGGAGTAAAGTCATGTTATGATTACATATACAGGCGTAAATTTCTTTTGGTGACCAAAAAGAAACCATTGGCAACCATTCTGGTATTGAAAAAGGGCCTACCAACGCTAGCAGCTACAAGACTGCAAAGCTGAGCAATAATTCTGTTGGCGTATCAGCACACAATGGTATTCAAGAAATCCGAAGAAAACCTCAATTTCGATGTTCTATCTCGAATACCAATTGATGGACGAAGAGAAATATGAATTATTATGGCACAAGTTTCTACTAGGGACAGCTGGACCGGTGTCCAGTGGAAACGAAGACTTTGCAGGAGGCAGGAGTTAATGACCAACTGTACAGCAAGGCATTGGATGCACACAAACCGGATGGTCTGAAAGAGTAAGTCCAGCTCTCAAAACCTCTTTCAAGAGGAAATTGGAATTTACGATGGAGGAAGAATGAAATGCCCACTGTGGAGCCGAAGAGCTGTTATTCCGGCAGCATGCCGAGGAAAATTACTCAGTGAGCTTTTGCGGGTCCCGACGGCATGGTTCGCATGAATAGCTCGGCAAGACTGCATGCTTGGTGGTCCAACATCCATAATTACATCGGTAGAACAGTCGAAGAGTGTTCCTCGTTTCAGAAATTCCAGAATCGGCCAGAAAAAGGTTCTTCCACTGGCTGAAACCCGAACAACCATGGGAACGACTGCAGATCGACTTTGCTGCCCGTTCTTAGCGGCCGAATTATTTATGGTCACCGATGCCTTCTCGAAGCACCTAGAAGTCGAAATAATGACAAGCACAACAAATGGAGAAAGTCGTATAGAACTGTTGCGGAAATTGTTCGCACAGCATGGACTGCCGCAAAACATTGTCTCGGACAATGGGCCGCCATTTCAGTCGGATGTTTTTAAAGAATTCCTAAGGGTAAAAATCAGCAGAACCCATCCTTTGGGAATGATTATCTACGTTAATGCGAATAGCATCAAACGGTGCGGAGTTATGCGCGTTCGTCAGGTGGCCGGCACACTCTAGATACGCCAGCCCACTCTTGAGGCGATTCTAAATTTGTTGACACTTTCACAGCCCTGCGCACGATCTCCGCAGCCCAGCACGTGCGTTTGTGTCACTTAGGAAGGCGAGCAAAGCACGCGCCATACGCACAAACACTCAAAATGGTACCGACCAGACTTTCTGGCGTCTCAGCTAGTCTCAACCAACGGTACTCTAAACGGTTGTTTATATCTTTACCATAGGACGCGCTTTACAGCGCTGTCACAGCTACCGGTGCGCGCGCGTTCCATGCACGAGGGCTCATTCCGCTCTCGTGAGGCTGAGCACGGCCGCTACATCACCCTCTCCCGAGCGCGGGAGAGGGTGAGCTAGCGGCCGTGCTCAGCCTGCGAGAGCGGAATAGTCCCTCGTGCATGGAACGCGCGCGCACCAGTGCTGTGACAGCGCTGCAAAGCGCGTCTATGGTAAGATATAAACAACCGTTTAAATGCGTTGAATGACTGCCTTCATAGCTCTGTGGTTAGCGCGTCTGCCTGCTGATCAAAGGGTCAACGGTTCGAATCCCAGCCGGCGCCGGTCTTTTTTATTTATTTATCGACCCGCGGCGTAAGGGGTTAGATAGCCAGATGATAGATACATAGACGAAAAGTGCGTGAAGTAGCCAAAGAATGCTATTCGCATTAATAGAATCAAGCACAAGTTCTGCACTCCATTACATCCTGCAACAAATGTCGCCGATGAACAGCAGTGCAAGTACTCAGGCAAAGACTGCGGAAGCAAGCAGATGGAAGTTTACAGACAAAACTGTTAAGAGTTATTATGGCTTATTGCTGTACACTACACTCATTCACTGGTGTGCAACCATGCGAACTGTTATTCAAGCAAAGACTTAGAACCAGATTGTATATCCTTCACTCTCAGAAGAATTCTTTCAGAAGATCAAGCCCCAAAAGAAACCGAAATGGAAATTTGAAGAAAGAGACAGCATATTCGTGGCCGGACTACCACAGCGCAAAAGAGGAGTTTAATTCCCGGCTTTGAAAAGGCACACTCTAATTCAAGGTGCTGAACTGAGTATGAAACCGTATCTAAAACAACTTTTGCGCCGACATAACCACAGTACAGGTGCTGGGATTTTTTAGTCAGAGATTTTCTTCCTCCTGAACAAGAGAAAAATGAAGCAGCTCCAAACATGATGATCCCTTTTCCTGATTCCCATGCAACGACTCCACGCAGAGGACGCGATACCCCGCAAAAGCCCACAAGTTGGTGTCTCATTATGAATTGTGATTTAGTCTGAGGGAATGTTTTTTCAAACAGTAGACACGATGATGACGGCGAAGAAAAGCGCACTAGCGGCTTGGCGCTTGAGTAGCAGAACTCTGCCTCCTGCCAATGCTGGAATGTACTACCATTCTACGTAGTATTTTCTAGGTTACTAAATGGCTTTCGTAATTAGCGCGAGTTATTTATGAACATAGCCACATAACATAAATTACTTCAATTTTATTTTGATTTCAATTCAATTTTATATACCTTAAATGGCAGTTCCTGACAGAATATAAAGCCAAACCGTTCGTCGAAGCACAGCCTAATTCTGTTCAAACGCTTTGTTGGAAAGTCTTCACGCCAGCTTGAGAAACTAAAGTAATTGAAGCAAAAACCAAACTTTGTGGCATGACTTTTTAGAACATATTGAGCCAAACCCCGACAAGATATAGGGATCCATCTTCCCAAACTATTAATAACATGAGAAGGAAACGAAAGTGACACAGTGAGTTCTGCTCTCATGGACGACGCAAACCGTATTTAAGTCAGGAACAAGTGACATACCTTCAGCAGAGTGTGGAGACTGATCTTCCACGGTCACGGTGCAGTATTTAAAGTTCCATCAAACAGGAAGTAAAATGAAAAAACTTCTTTTTCAGCTTCACCCGACACCAAATTTAATCATATCACGAACGTCCGACGTCGCGTGTGATAGATAGCAGCAGTAAAATGGTAGTTTTTTGTTTGTTTGTTTTTGTTAGAAGGTGCGGAGGGGAAAAACGCACACAGAACAATCTAGATATAAATATCTTTTTGTTCCGTAATTGAAGAACATTGTATCTATCTTGGACTCGGAACCACTTGCTTAATTTCACGAAATGGTGCACTATGGCAGCCTAATCATTTGCATGCAAGTTCCGGGTTTGCGCCCTTCGAAAGACGCTTCAGTTGATGCATGTCTACTGCCTAGGCCTCAAATCAACATAATATAATTATTCATATTTTGCTGCAGTTTAAAAAAAAAATGTCCACTTACTGCGCCATACCTAGTACTCAATTTGTTATGAGCATAATGCATATGACGCAAAAACAACGGTTCGTCAATCATGAGCGTATTTTTGTTCCGTTAATAATAATTTTTCGAAGCGTCTAGTCTGTTCCTTGATAGCCATAACAGGCTACTTTTCGCATAAGCTGCGTGTGAGCCGAGAGAAGCAACAGTGGGTAGAAAAGGTACACTTAAGTTTTAAAACATGAAATTAGCGCTGAGAGGGGGAGAATGTGTTCTCGAGCACTTCAGGTTAGTTAAGAAAGCAGCACTCAAGTAATCATCTGTTAGAGAAGTAGTCATTGAATTTGTGTAGCCCTGTGATTTATATTGAGCTAATAAAATAAAAAACATGATTCACAAAGACGGAGACTAGTTCAGAGGTATAAAACATGTGGCTCGTGGCACGCATCAAGCGGCCTGCGAACTCTCCTTTCCCATCTCTCGAGCGCTATATGCGTCATAAACGATTATTTCTCGTCGTCGATCCATTTTACGCTCAAGGCGTAGCTTTCCTCGTATAACGGGCTCACGTATTTGTGTTTTTTTACAGCGGAGCTGTTAAGGGCTAGTTTCCCCAGGATCGTGTCCCCCGGGAAGAAATGTCGACACAAAACTATGGTTGCCACCGTCGCTTATAGATGGCGGTAGCTGTCCAGAGTGTTGTGTTTGCCGGTTGTCCGCTTGCCGTCGTCGCTCATAGATGGCGCAACGTTTCGAGCCTTTCCACTCTGGCTTGCCGACTTGCGGCCGGCCATTACTTCATTCCCACCATAGTACAGCTCCGCTGGCCTCCCTTCTTCACCAAAATGGACTAAAAGATTTTATAATGCGTTTTATTCTGGATTGAGAATCGTTTTGTGATAATTTTTGCTTGTCAGCTCCTTCTTTTCTACTCGCCTGTACGACAATGCTACACTATACAGGGTGTTTCACGAAAGGTGGACAAATTCGATATTGCGAAAACTACGCGTCGCAACAAAAAAAGCTTCGGCGTTTGGTCCTCGCTAGGGGCCTATTTATTAAAATTATTAAAGTCCGAGATAATTATATTGTTAATTGTTTTTGCGTAATTACCTTTTTTAGTATTGGGTTTAAGGGCATGGTTTAAATTAAAATCGCTCAGCATGCTCAAAAAACCCTAAATCAACAAATTGCAGAACGATAGAAGGCACGTGAAGAATTTTATGGCTTTCTGAAAAACCGCGCAAGTCTGACGGGTTTTAGGCTTCGGTTTCCTATCGGAGCGCATATCGACCTCGGCGGCACCTCGCCTCGAAAAGAAGAAATAGTGCAACCAGCCTCTGCTGCGCTGTCATCGCGCGACGCAGCGGAGGCTGGTTGCACTATTTCTCCACGGGGCGCGGTGCCGCCGGGGCCGAGACGCGCTCCGATAGCAAACCGAAACTTAAAAACCCGTCGAATTTGCGCGGTTTTTCAGAAAGCCGTAAATCTCTTCACGTGCCTTCGATCGTTCTGCAATTTGTTGATTTAAGGTTTTTTGATCATGCTGAGCAATTTTCTAATTGAAACCATGCCCTTAAACCCAATATTAAAAAAGTAAATTACGAAAAATAATTAACAATCTAATTATCCCGGACTTTAATAATTTTCTTAAATAGGACCCTAGTCTAGAACCAAAACGACAAAAGCCTTTTTTTTTTGTTGCGACGCGTAGTTTTCTGCAACATCGAATTTGTCCACCTTTCGTGAAACACCCTGTATATGTTACAAGCGCGAGCTTTTTATCATGCACCTCGACTGGACCAACTCTTGCTCAGCAGGAGGCGTTTCCAAATATAAAGCTCTGAGCTCGGGTTTCTAGCACTAAAAGAATACTATGAAAACACAAGGGTTGTTTTATTAATGCTGTTCTGGTAGGGATTCACTGCCGGCCATAGCTGTGTGCTGAGTGGCTAAGCGCGTAGGGATCCAAAACGTACACCCGATAATTTTCTAACCGTCGAAATTGTTAATCACGGCAGACAGATAAGTTGCTTTATCCACAGGTTGTGCTGATGACGTTAAGTGAATGCTTCATATCAAAATTGTCAGAAAGCAAAAACGGTCGTATGGAGAGTGTATTTGTTTTCGAGACATGTCGAACTTTATTCATTCCCGACAAAATTGAGTCGAAACGACAACAACAGTGTGCTTTCTTTGTTTTTATATTAAAAAAATACAATCACGTTAGCAGTTATGTGTCATTTTAGATATTGTTATAACATCAGGAATGGGCCCAAAATAGTTACATAAAGAAAGCAAGGCTAAAGATGTCATCACTAAAACGGCGAGTTTACGAAAAGCAGAGAGCATGTAAATTTTGTTATCAAAGAAATCTCAATTGTGCGCTGAGACACCCGGCAACTTTGCAGCATGAAAAGCAGAGCTTTTATTTTTGTATTCTTTTTGTCTAAAAAAAGGTTGGTTTTCACCCCCGGCCCGGCGACGGCCTTTTAACTTTAGGTGTGAACTATCTGGTACTAGCACCCAAATGAGGTTGCTAACCTGTGCCGCTACCACATAGGAGACTAGGCATGTGACTTTCTTCCTCAACGTTAGCATCAGATGGATGAACATTGATGTCCAAGGTTAACAAACGTCTTCGCTTTGTAAAAGAATAATATTGAGGATCAAGTCATTTTATGGCTTTGCCTCTTCTGAAATACGTGTCTGGACGGTTATCTGTCTTTCTTGATGAATGAACCTCGATCTGATGTTGCTCGTTGTGGAACTAGTTGTAGGAGTTGATTCGTGTTGAGTAGACGATCAACATAACCTGCCATGTCAATGGTTGAAAATGTAAGTGTGGCTTGCAGCAACTTACCTGAGAGACGCAGAGTCTTGACAGACACCATTTTTGTTGATGAACAAGATCGATGTGTGTTTTTTTAAGGCACACCGAATGACGAAAGTGTAAATGGAATTAGTTTAGTCCCCTGATTTGTTTGATGGGCTCAGAGAGGGGTCTTTGAATGACAGTGGAAAAGTTTGATCATCCCATCGACTTGAGGGTGATATGGGCACCGCATTAGAATGCTTCGCAGGAGATGTGTGAGGTCTGCGAAAAGTTGCGTCTCAAAATGCTGGCCACTATCTGTGGTGGTAGTAGAAGGGACGCCAAACTGTGTAAACCATCCGATGATAATAGCTTGAGGCAGAGTAGATCCGATAATATGTATAGAGATAGTCTCCAGCCAACTTGTACATTCGGCATCAAACCTGCCTAGAGCGCGGGAGCGGTGTGCTCCGGACTGCGCGTGCGACATCTGCCGGCGGACGCTGGGCCCGAGATAGCGCTCCTCTGAGCATGCGCCGCCATTGTGCAGCGCCGGGCCGATGCCAACGTTTGCGCTGACCCTTCGGCAACTTGGCCGGCCGTCGGAGAACCGCTCGGCGCCTGCAGGCTGCGAAATCGAGGCCTTCGGTGTGGCGGCCCATGCGCCGCCGACTCCGTATTATCGCGCGTTCTTCTGAGAGGAATTTAGCCGCTGAACTCGCGCGCTTGCCTCCGTCGAGGATCGCAAGCCTGAAACTGGCTCAAGGTGGTCCTATCTGCTACTGAGTCTACGTGCCACATCACATGCCTCACCATGAACACTTGAAATTATTTTCTCTCGAGACTTTTTCTTTATTTCCGTTCATCACTTTTTTTAATTTTTGCTCTATATCAAACTTAGCTTCATTAAAATGTTTGCAAAAAAAAATTTATGCGTCTTGTGACACGCTATATATTGCAAGAATCATTCCGACATCAAATATTTCAATTAGTAGAGTCACTGCGAATATGGTGCTGCTTGCTCAAGCGCACAAGCCGCAGTTCTGTTCTGAATGTGAAAGAAATTGATCGAAAGTGCAGAAATAACGAGCACTTGAATTGGTCGAGGGTAAGAAAACATTACATGCAAACAAGAAAATGCGCTTCCCGCCAACACCATGAGCGGTTTCGCGTGATAACGGCAGCAAGCGCGCGAGTTCAGCGGCTAAATTCCTCTCGGAAGAACGCGCGATGATGCGGAGCCGACGGCGGGTGGGCCACCTAACCCATCACCTCGATTTCGCAACCTGGAGGCGCTGAGGGCTCCTATGGCGGCCGGCGGGGTCTGCCGAATGGTCAGCGCAAACGTTGGCATCTGCCCAGCGCTGCACAATGGCGGTGCATTCTAAGAGGCGCGCTATCTCGGCCCAAGCGTCCGCCGGCAGATGTCGAACGCGCAGTCCGGGGCGCACCATTCCCGCGCTCTAGACAGGTTTAATGCCGAGTGTACACCGGTCCACACAAGTAAGTATGTTCAACTGTTAGATGTTGCTAGATGTCCAACCAAATAAATGTGGATCCGATCAAAGCGCTTATTCGTTAAAAAGAGACAGAAATGAAGAACAAAAAGTCTAATTGCATAAATAAGACACGTATTTCTTTAAAAAAAAAATTCTGCGAAAAATAAATATTTTGGTTTAATACTTACGCAGCGATGCGCAATTTAGGTGGAAGTCACGACCCGCTCGAAGTCCCGTCCACAGAACGGTGGCCCCACCCATTCCTGCTGGATTGGCTTGGCTGCTCGCCAAAGAAGTTCTCACACCTAAATGTCTACCCGTCACGACGTCAGGTCCCTCTAGTATGCCGTCTGACACTGTCTGCTCGTCGTGCGAGTAGACGCGCGGCAGTGTACAGCATCGCCTGCTATTAGACTGCCACTCTACAATCGTATGCGACGTTCACAAGACCCGCACATGGAGGGGGCGCATCAGCGTCTGCCATTGCCTGCGACCGTCTGCTATCCCGCCATCTTTCACTGCCAACTGAGGCACCCACAAGAAGCAATTATGGAAGCGGCGCGTCACCGTCCGCCAGTATATGCGTCCGTCTTCTATTTTGCCACTGTCTACAACCGTCTGGAACGCCCGCAACACGCGACCAGGAAAGCTGCGTTCTAGCGTTCCACCATCTGCAATCCACGGTCCAATGCAAGCGTCTGTCGTGTGGGGTGGTTCCCTTTTCGACCCATTCCCAATTCAACCTTCCCATTTCGACCCGGCTCAAAACGACCTTCTCGTTTCATATTTCCCCATTTCGCCCTATCCCGAAACAACCTTCCCGCTTCGGCCATCGTTTGTTATCAGTTGGGTGTGAACCAGGGGGCACAAGTGGGTCAGCAAGGACCGCAAAATATGAGAACTGGAGTGCCACCTTCCTGATAGCACGATTTCCCTGTTCGACTTTCTCAACAAGGCGAAGGCATTTTCTGGTTAATGATGTTTTCCTGTGTGCGCGAGTGTTCCATGTTTGAAATTGTAAAAGAAAATAAAGTCGCAATCATATGCCTGTCACCCTGTTTGATTTATCGCTCTCCAAAATATCAAGATAACTAATATGAGGTTTTAGAATAACGTACGCAAGCACTTTGCTAATTTAGGTTACCCAATGTGCGTGTGTACGGAAAACTTCATTATTGACGTAGCGCGACACTGTTAGCGCGAACAAGCGATCGGCGGTGTTGCTGCATTATAGAATTAAAAGGCGGCCATAAAAACTCTCACTGTCCTTGGAGGTGCTCATCTGAGCCACTACCCTAAGCCCTAAAATTTGGTGCCTACTAATACCATTTTGAAGTAAAATTTAAACAAAAGCGACAAGGTCATCCTTGCAGTAACGGTGTCGTAGAGTGTACATAGACCGTTTCGCGGTTGCACGTTATGGGGATCATCTTGAAATAAAAACAAAACTAAAACACTTTAAGTGGTTGAAGTAAGAATAATATATTACTTCGAAGCTTGCCTGAAAGAGGTGCATATTTTGAGAATACATTATTGGCATGCAAAATTATTTCAAACCATATATTCTTAAAGGCATACTTCAAAGAAATTTGAAATATACCCGTCGTGTTCACAAATAGGTTGAATATAATCCACAATATCCGTAAATCGACAATCGCACGTTTGTATTTTGAGCCTGATGACTATTTTTCGTTATAAACGGCCCACTCTGGCAAACGCTCGGAGAGCAGCCAGCGGAGAGCACGTCACATCCGCCGCAATCGTGACGTAGTTTGTCTCGGGACCTTACGTCCGGACGCAGCAGACTCTGCGAGCTATTCCAGCCAATCCCGCTCTGTGGACGTAGCCCGTGACACGCTTTCCGCGCGTCGCTGTGCCCCCTCTCTAAGGTCACGGGACATTCGCACGGCCTTGGATAAGCCCCGATGGCTCGTAGGATCCGCTGTAAGCAGCCGAAGCACACCAGCGATCGGACCACCGCTAGTAACCGCAAAGCTGTCTTTGTACGATTTTTGACTGACGGGTTAATCTTCTATAATCTTGTAGAGGGACAATAGCGACTTCTGGGACACACACAAGAGAGTCTCGGGGAGTAGGGAGTTTCTTCTTCAGCTCTTCTCTCGTCGTGGCCGGAGGCAAAACAGTTATCGTCACTACCTTTCAAGGTTCCTAGACGGGCATTGCAAACGAGGCGTTAGCGACATCCACCAGGTGCTCTTTTCTAATCGTTTAATTCATTTTAAACTTCTTTTTCGTGTCTTTGTCAACACGAGATTGATGTGTCTGATGTGATAATGCTCTCTAGAACACGGATAGACCAAGAAATAAGCGTCGATATTTTGTTGTAGTATCCCTTTAGGCAGAAAAGGTGCGCAGACCAGGGGTACAACGATTAGACTTTTCGCGAACAGGTTGTGATGCGCAGGGTCTTAAACAAATGGGTTGAAAAAGGGTGGGTTGAAACGCAAACGGTCTTTCGGGTATCGGTTGAAACGGGACAAGTTCAAATGAGAAGGTCGTTACGGGAATGGGACGAAACGGGACAGTTTCAAACGAGAAGGTCATTTTGAGAATGGGTCGAAACGGGACGGGTTCAAACAGGAAGGTCGATTCGGGAATGGGTGGAAATGGGACGGGTTCAAACGGCAATGGGTTGTTTCGGGCTACACCCGTCGTGTGCGCTAAAAAGGCACCAAAAATACTAAAAAATATGAACTAATAAAATTAAAGTTTTATTTTTCTTTTTACAGCAAATTGGCTGAGCGTCATGACGCACAAATAAAACGCGACCTAAACATATTCCCTTTGGCATAATAGGTGCGCTGATAAAAACGCTGAGAGCTAAAACCCTCCATTGAAAGGGAAATGACGTGAGGAGGACTGAACGAAACTGATGCAAGACAAACACACGATTGTTTCCGGCCAAGTGGCGGCTTGCAAATTGTTACCTGTGTAGGTATACTCACGATGCTAAAACTATGGTCACTATCACGACGGTTTCCCAATTCACGGAGCAGCGGGCCGCTTTTACGGGAACCGACATCTGTATCCAGCATCAACACGCACTATAAGAAAAACAAAAAACGTGCCCGATAAAATTTTTAAGGGTTCTTTCGCTTGCCCTATAAGCAGCACTTTAAAAGGTGGTTCCTAATAAACGCATTCGGATGGTGCTTTTCGGATCATTTTTTTTATAAATTTCTAGTAAGCCTTTTCGGGGTTCTTTTTGGACCCTTTTTGGTTCTTTACAGTGAACCCCGTTGAAGGGTTCTTTTCGGATCCCTTTCCGGTGTTTTGGGACAAACACTTTTTCATGTTTTTTTCTTTTTTCTGGATCGTTTTCAGTGTTTTTTAAATAATCGATAGCATGGTCCATTTGATTTCTAATAAACCAATATATCATGTTTTCTTTGTTTTTGTTGTTGTTGTTGTTTTTCTGTAGGTTATTGTGTGCCTAACGGAAAAAGAGGAAAGGAAAACATAATTTTCGCTTTACCAATTTTATTAAGGTTCAGAACTAATGTTCCAAAATGGCAATCATTGGCTTTGTACTCGAGGCACAACGATGCTGTTCAGAAAGTCTCTTTAAAAAGTCAAACAATTTTCAAATCTTTTTTTACAGAAACGGACACGTTCTTTTTGAGACAACAACAACAAAAAAATGAGCAATGCACTGGATTGTGTTTTGAATGCCCGGTGGGTACTTCACGTCGAATACTAGCAAACCGCCAGCAGATTGGTCACCGATTCAACTGCCGTCGTGGTGTCTCGTCTAAAGAATGTGATAAATTTCTTCCTGGGTTTAGATTATTGGTGTTAATACCCGAACATCCTGAAAGAAAAAATAGCAAAACAATATTCTTTAGGCTGTATATACTTCTACTGTAAATAACTCAGTCACGACAGGCCAGTAAATATTTCTCAATCGACTGTATAGGGGAAAGCGCGCCAGATGCTGGTGTATAGATTAGTTCAGTCTTGTTCCTTTAATTATTTTTGATAATAAAGCCAAACGTCGCTTAGGTGGTAGCCGATGATTTGCTACTGGTGGCTGATGAGTAGTTTTATTCTTATTCGTGTAGGAATCATTTTAGAAAACACGTCACCGGACGACATTGACCATACTGCTGGTAACTCTCAGAATTTCAACGTATTGACTTAATTTTGCATAACCTGCGCTAGCTACGTCCATTATTAAAGGGACATAGCTTTCAAAGCTGAGCGTAAGGGGCCTGACACTGATTACACCCTAGTGTAAATATATGGTGTCCAACAAAATACAAAACATGTCACAAAAAAAATCATCGGTGGCCTACATTTTTAGGCTGCCGGTATTACCCCACTCTCCCCTACGTGTATTCTTGTCTTGTTTTGTCAGTGTAGAAGAGGAAGATTTTCAAGCTACGGAAATATTTCCAATTTGAAGCAAACAGTGTTTGTTGCGCCAATTTATTTAGGAGAAATTTCTACAAATGTGACTGCTCATGAAGATCATAATATAGCTATGCTTAAAACGGTACAATGATCCTCGGAAAATTACAAAGGCCCTTTCTCCTGAAAGACGAGTTGCAAGTTGAGAAGTGCCACCTTGCCGGAGTCTTTCGGAAAGAAGTTAATGGACGGTCGTAATGATCAAAATTTGATTATTTAGGTACGAAACTCTTCATTCGCTCTTATTGGCACATACTGTTCCTTGTCATGGTAAATAAACAAGGTGTTTATTTTAAGACTGGAAACTATTTATAATAAAAGAACGCCTGAAGCATATAAAAACTAGCTGTTCTTTCGAAATAACATTACAAAGTCATACATCAGGACACGACTGTAAAGTAATAATTAGAAACTTAAGAAGTTCAAAACTATAACTCGAATATGACGCGTAGAATAGCTAAGCAAATATTCAGTGACTGTAAATAAGTTTATATTTATCGGTCTACACTTGCGTACCGACGTTATTCGGAATGCCATTAGTCCTATTTCAAACCTTCAAGAGTTATTTGGTAAATGTTATTTCCGGTCATATATAAAACACCCGGCAAAGTTTAAACTTTACTGGCGAGTCCTTCAAACAACAGCGGCATCATGTCGCTGTGACATCAGCAAAAACGAATGGCATATCTTTGACGTCGTCCACCCCTTTCCGAAAGTGATGAACGAGGGGCGGCCACCACAGCTTTTGAAGCTCTGGAGGGGAGGGAGGACCATTCCTCTCAGCCGCTTGGGAAGAGTTGGTGGAGTAGAGCGACTGATAGGGACACTGGCGGGATGCAGGGCAGCCCCAGAGTGTATTTTGGTTACAGGGGTGTGCACCGCTGTTGAACCAGATGGGTCGGCCTGAAGCATTCTTAATGTAATGGATATAGTGCGCGGTAAGTACAGTGTTTGTCTGCGTTTTACGTATAAAAGATGATTCTTTCGAATGACTGTATGAGGGTGAGGCTACAAAAAAGTGGAGGCTTTGCGTCTATCCCTAAGAATTTCTTTTCGAACTTATCATTAGATTATTTCTTGTCAATTTCTGTTCATATTCTTGCACTGCTGGCCATGCCAGATGGGATCCTGAATTCGGTTCGCGACTGAGCTCGTGAGGTCGGCTATTTTTTTACAGTCCCTGGTGTCCTCGGATTCATTGGATCCTAAGTTTTAGCAGCGGGTACTTGTGCATGTGTTTAAAAAAGCTCGGCAGGCATGGTGAGCCTTGGAATGTTAGCACTTATAGAACAAATCTATGGGCAAGATACGTTGAAAAACAAACTACCGAGGTTACTAAATAGATTAGCTGCTGAAAATGTCGAGCTTTCAGATATTACGTTTAAAGCATTGCGTTGTTATTTCAGCCACCAGTCAGCTTTTCTTATTTAAAAAATGTTGTGCAATATTATTAAACTTTGAAAGTTGTTGTTCATATAGGTCATCTTGTTTTTTCTTCATAATGCCTTTAAGGATATCCTACGATTGCGTGGTTGTGACGTAATTTGACTGTGTTTATTGTTGCTCCTCTTTATTCTCCTTGTTTTTCTTTTTCTGTTAATGTTGCAAACTGTATGGTATGTTGAATTATTTTCTTTTTAGTGCTGCATAAATGCCAATGTGGGGGCCTGCGGCTTTATCAAGCGGGTCCTGTGACCGCTTCTTTTACAAGCCTCCAGTATCCTGTACGCTGTACTTGACGCAAATAAAAAAAATAATAAATAATAAACAATGTTGCCTATCCGTTCTCAGTATGGTTTCGTCCTCTGTGTCTGGTGAACTATGTTATGGCCGTGGCTTTGGTAAGCAGCTCAGCGTGCATGGGGCTAGGAACCACATTACACTCCCGTGTCATGATTTTTTATTGTTGACGGCAGTTAAGGGCGCTAGTGTCACTAGGGTATCAAAGGGTTCTTGAAACAATATTGTGTTGAAAGGTTCATGACTTTGCAGGGGCGTACTGATCCTAGTCTGGCCCAAGCATACTAGCAGAGACAGCCACTGATTCAGAAGCTTTGTCGCGGTGAAATTGCGAGGATAAAAGGGACTATTTCTTTCAGTCTTGCCTTCGCAAAGCTTGGTGACGTAATTGTTGGATCGAAACCACCCGCCTGATGACAATCAAGCGCGGCTTGTGTATTGGACACAAGAACTGCGTGAGCACTCGACTTCGGCTCGTAACAATTAATGCACAGTCAGACGCTCAGGTAGTGCCTTGTTTCCAACCACTGCGGTGACGAGAATAGCCTAACTCTAACAATGCCTGAAGCTCAGCGCGCGTTTTCTACTTTTTGCCAACCCCTAGGATGGGCACCAGGCAGCATTGAGGCCACCCTAGTTCTGACTACGAGGTGAGGGGATGTTTGATGCTCATATTTCACGAATTTTATGGGCGACTGCAATTGGCTAGAACATTGGTTCTCAACCATCGATGTTTCGCGGACCCCTTGGGGATCGGCGGAGATGATGGAGGACTCCGTTCGCGGTGAAGGAAGGAGAAAAGTATATGTTAAATATAATAATGATTTTATAAATGGATATAACTAAGGGCTCGTGCGAAGTAAACTTCTCTTATTGACATACACACAAGAAAACTCGCCCAAAAACTGAAACATTTCTTATTGATCTAAAAAAGACAACTTTTATTGCCGGGCTTTACTGATAGGCAGGGCTTCGCGGACCCCTAGAATGCTTTCGCGGACCCCAAAAGGTCCGCGGACCCCCATTTGAGAACCACTGGGCTAGAAAGAAAAAAACTAAGGCAAGTTTATTCGGTTATTAACGTTAGAGAGTGATTCTAAGTAGTATTTTGCGAAAGTAGAAAAATCGTTTCGTGGTCTCTTTAACTGCCATTAAGCACACGATAGTATACTCTATCCCGATCGGCCAAAGTTAGACGGCGGCATCAACTTTCTTTGAGCCGCTAACGATCATTGTGTTCAACTGAGCAGGCCTACATCAGCTAACTGATGGGGGTTCGCCCAAATCAGTGCCTCCTTTATTCCTTCTTGCCTGGCAAAAGAGGAGGAAAGCAAGGGGCCGCCGCCGTCATCATCAGTACAACGTTTTGCAACCAGGTAAAGCTGCTCTAATAGGGTCGCCCCAGACCCTGGTGGCCCTCACGTCGCTCTAAGCCGCCGTCGTCGTAGCTGCCGTGCGGCTACGATGTAGTACGGCGGCCCAGAACGTTGCTGGTGGCAAACAACGTTTACATCTGCTCTAAATTGAAATCAGAAATGCTAGGCGAGCAGTCGAGCACCAACTGAACTTCAAATGGACAACGTGTACTTTATTGTAAATATATTCGGTTACGGGGCTATCAGTAAAAGAGCGAGCGAACACAATTATTCTGGTGAGCTATGGGGAGTCAGAGAGATCGGCGCGTGAATTAAAAGCGGCGGTTCACATCGTCCGTGTTTGTTTCGCGCTTTTTAAATCATTTAATTTAACTCTGACCTACGGTGTAAGAAGGGGTCTAAGTATCTGCGGGCTATAAACATCTTACAAATCCAGAAATGAAAGGAAATTATATGAAATGAAATCTTCATTTCCAGAAATTCTACTCTGGCGGGCCTCAAGACAAAAAGCTACCATATGGTAACTTGACGGGGTCTGGGGCCCTAAAACAAAACAAGCATAGAAATCTGGCAGAAAAGTGTGATACGTTGAAAGCCTCGCTATACAGCATATAGAGTTTCTCTTACCAACTAGGCATGTACTTCAGTAACAATAAACCTAGTAAACAATTGAAAGCGCAGGAACGTTGTAGAGCAAGCATATTAGCCGATAGCGAGAAAAAGAAAAATGTCATACAGAGACATCCGCGTTAGATAAAACGTGTATACAATTCAGCTCTAGTCAGGGAGTATATATCTATGTTTTCTAGATGGTATCTGTTGAGTAGAGAAGGTAGCATATGGCGAAGGGATTGTAAAGCATGATTTGTACAGAAATGAGGAACATACCATATCTCAGAGCAGCCCACACTGATCGAGATTTCCTTTTTATTCAAGCCCGAGGTGCGCCAATGCACCTCAAACTTGAATAAAATCGGCCGCGCAACGATGCCCGGCCGATTTGTTTTTTTTTATTAAACAAGCAATTAAAAATCGAACACACCAAGGTCATCTTCGGCAGTGGAAAGAGCATTGTTCCGGCAGCCAGGACGAACTGTGACCAATGATAACGCGACATATCGTTGAGATTGATAAAGGTCTTATTAGAAAATGTGCATGCTTTTGTTGATGATAAAAGCAAACAAGAGTAGTCGATAAATGTTAACTTTTAGTAGAGAGGAGAACATAACGCTACAATAATTATATTTACAAAAAAAAATTTCTGGTTATTGTTGTTGTTTTAAGGGAGTAATGTGTTTTGTTGTCAGCTCTCGAGCGCTGCGCTCGCTGGGTTGAGTCGTACACTCTAAGAAAAAAGGGAGCGTGACTCTGCTCCCTCAAGGGAGCATATACGCTGACACAACCAATGCTCCCCTAGGGGAGCAACTGTGGCGCGGAGCAACCTTTGCTCCCCTACCGTTAGTCTCTCAAAGTTGAACCTCCAGGACCAACTTTTGCACCCTTGCATTTAGGCCACCGGGACTAAATGTTGCACCCCTACCTCATTTATTACTAAATTGCGCCCTTACACACCTAGGTGGCGCTAGTCAACGTCAAATTCAAAATTGATAAAAAATATGTTAACGCTGGTTTCGATCTTTTCCACACTCATCACATTCCCATATGCACAACGCTTATATCACATTTGCACACTTATTCTTGCACACGTATTATACATTTTAGCATAAACAAGGAGATAGAACGCCGACGACACACGCATAGCACACACACAATGACACACCAATCCAATTTGTTTTTCTTTAATGTCCCGCGCTAATTCAATCTTTTTTTTTTTATTGCCTGTTTAACATTGGTAGCATACATAGTTATAAAGATAGACTAAAAGGGACAACCATCAGCCTTCCTGGCCGATGTCGCAGCTAGAAGTCTTTGATGGAGGACAAGTCTTCCAGAAGTGGCAGCCACTCAGGTTGCGGCTGCTGCGCCCTGTACAGCTCTTTAAGGAAGCACATGTGTTCTACAAAATACTTATACACCGGCCGCACATCGATATCAGCATGACGTACCGCCATACGGCATCGCCATATACTGTGCAGTCCCATGAGCATGAACATATCATAAGGTACAGGAGCAGCTTCTACAGACAGGAACCGAATGCCGTGGGACGTTAAAGGGAAGTCTTTTTTTATCGTCCTTTGAAGGACGTCCCAAAAAACACTGCGTCCCAGCAGTCCAGGAACACATGTTCAATGGTCTCTGGCTTTTTGCACAATAAGCAGTTTTCTGACCATACTACTGGTATGCCCTTTTCAGCTAACCAAGCTTTTACAGGAAGCGATCCGCTATGTAACTTGAAGAAAAATGTTTTCGTACACGCGGGAATTACCATTCTCTTAACTCGTTTTAGAACATCCTGCCCTGTGCCTGCGCTGTACAGCGATCGATACAGGGGTGTGGGAAAAAGCAACTCGATCAGGTCCTTCGACAACCGCTTGCGTGAAACGCCAGACAAATATTCTAATGAAAAACGTGTTGCCAAAAACCGATAGGCCCCGATAACTTCCTTCAAATAACCCTGGACACCAAAGCTGATTTCATCGCTCGTCGCTACTATGAACTCAGGCAGCAGATTGCGCAGCCTTACCTGAATTACAGTGCGCAAAAAAGGGTCTCTCTGGTCTCGAAGAAAAAGGAACCTGTTGACGAGCTGTCTAATAAACAAATGCGAAAGACCGAGACCGCCGGACTTGACTCGACGAAAGAGATTTGATCGACTTGATCTTTCCCACGCCGAACACCAAATAAAAACAGCAAATACCCGATGCATGCGCTGAATATTGATCCGTGAACAATGCAAAACTTGCAAGACATACCACAGCTTTGCCGCGAAAAAAATGTTGCACACAGTTGCACGCGAGAAAATGGACAAGCACTTTCCTCCCCACTTCAGAGTCTTTGCTCGAAGAGATTCAGTTTCATCGTGCCAGTACTGGTCACTGGTGCGATAATGTTCCAAAGGCACTCCGAGGTAACGCCCCGGCGTGGAGGACCATACAATTCCCTCAAACACAGTCGGCACAGAGGGCCAATTACCGTGCCAAAAACCGGTACACTTGTGCCAGTTTACCGCGCTACACGTGTGCTCACAAAAGCTTTTGGTTACCTCAACTGCTCTTCGAACACTTTCTTGGTCGACACAAAAAATAGCTACGTCATCTGCGTAAGACAGAATGCGCACTTCGGTGGCTTGCAGCTTAAACCCACGCAGATGACTGTCGTTAATAATGCTTAAGCAAAAAGGTTCAATAAAAATACAAAAAAGTAACGGCGAAAGTGGACAACCCTGTCTCACTGACGAAAAAAGCCTAATACGCTCACTGACACGCTTGTTAACGACAAGGCTGGTGGCACAGTTTTTATACGCCATCCGCACACCATCGCATAAAACGGAACCCAGATTCACATGCTTTAAGATAGAAAAAAGAATTTCGTGAGACACGCGGTCGAAAGCTTTTTCTAGATCGACCTGCAACAGTGCCACCTTACGGTCCAAACTATCACAGCATTCTAAAATACTACGTGCGACGTGAATGTTTGTAACAATACTTCTTCCCTTGATACCACACGTCTGGTGTGGGCCGACAATAATATCTATTACGCTTTGTAACCTGTCAGCGAGAATTTTCATGAAAATCTTATAATCAACATTCGTCAAAGTTATTGGACGATAAGAACCGACGAGACGTAGTTTTTCGCGGTCATCACTTTTCGGGATAAAAATGGTGTGCGTGTACAAAAAGGATGGAGGCAAGCAATTCAAATCGTACGCTTCCTTGAACACTCCATACAAAAAAGGTGCAA
Organism: Ixodes ricinus; assembly: GCA_037355805.1. Classification (NCBI taxonomy): domain Eukaryota; kingdom Metazoa; phylum Arthropoda; class Arachnida; order Ixodida; family Ixodidae; genus Ixodes; species Ixodes ricinus. Next base: position 227,474 of record JAZHYW010003061.1, read on the forward strand.
TTTTGTCTTTGAAAGCCTTGTAGAACTCCCCTCCTAAACCATCCGGACCGGGCGATTTTCCGTTTTTTAAATTTTCGATCGCCTTTTCAATTTCCCCCAACATTATTGGCTGCTCTAACCTTTCCCTCACGTCGTCCTCTAATTTTGGCATGAACGGCAAAAAATGTGTCTGGAACCCGTCTTTATTGGGGGCACGAAAGCTAAAAAGCTCCTTATAGCAGTCTACGAACGCGCATTCGATTTTTCCTTTATCGCTGGTTACAGTTCCCTGGTATAAAATTTCGCTGATCTCATTCTTACTGGCGTACGTCTTCTCTGCCCCGAGAGCTCGTTTTGTTGGGATCTCGCCAAGTGATAACCGTCTTAGTCGCGCGCGCACCATGGCCCCTTTGTAGCGTTCTGTATCGACAGCCTCAAGTTTCTTTTTCAAACTGACTATGTCATCAGCGAAAATGCCGGGCGTACGACATTCTGCCTGCAGCAACCTTTGTAGCAGTTGGCTTAACTCTTTTGTTTCTTTTTCTTTTTCGTGTTTCAATATGTTGGACCGTTCAAGTGCTCTCATTTTTAAGTCTTGTTTAAATAATTCCCATTTTTCTCCAAAGCCTACCCCTTTCCTGCTAGCGAAATCGTCGAGACTTTCACGCACCCCCTTTTGAAAAAGATAATCTTCTAGAAGCTTTGTATTCAATTTCCATAAATCCCAATTAAACTTTTTAGGACATTCTCTAGGTGAACAGAGCATAAAAGAAACAAGGCAGTGGTCACTGAAAGGAATGTGATCTACTGAATAAAACCTGCAGGCGCCGATGATTTCCAGAGAGACGTACGCTCTGTCCAGGCGCGCGTGGCTCGCTCCTTGAAAGTGCGTGAACTGTAAGCAGCTCGCACTTGAAGCACAGTGGGCGACGTCTTCTAATTCGCCTAGCTGGACCAGTTCGCTCAAGAAGACTGCGCTAGCATCCCTGTACCTTGCACTATTAGATCGGTCGCCTGGAGCGCAAACGCAATTGAAATCGCCCAGCAAAACTACAAGGCGGTCAGTCATAACATACTGGCTAATGTTTTCGAAAAATACTAATCTATCTTCTACCTTATTCGGAGCATAAATGCACAATACGCGAAAATTGTAACTTGAAAACAAGAGATCACACACTATCAATCGCCCTGCCTCGCAGCTAATTACTTGTTCTACAGTTCCGATAGATTTTCGGAGAAACAAAAGGCAGCCCCCCGAAGTTCCAACAGCGTGACTGACACACACGTTGTACCTCGACTCGAATAGGCGGACCATGCACTCCGTCTGGGCCTCGCTCTCAATTTTTGACTCTTGTACCGCGACAATATCGAGATCTTTTTCAACAAAAAGGCGGTTCAGCTGACATTGTTTGCGCCTCGCACTTAGACCTCGTACGTTCAGAGTGCCCACACGCAAGGACCTTTCGAGGATCATAAGAAATTAGAGGGAGGCCAGACGAAGGCTACTGGGCTTACAAAGGGGGCGTTCAAAGTCGGGGTGAAAAAAAAAAAAACTCACTTCGTCGGCTCGCGTTGCCGAGTTGGAGACACAGGCTGAGGCTTGTACCGTCCTATTTTCCCCTTTTCACCGTGCCATTCCCGTTCGAAGCGCCTCGGCGGATGTTCCCCGCTGACGGAGACTGTGTCGTCCAGCCGACGCTTTGTCGCCGTAGCGTCGACATCCATGGACGTGGGGACCTCGTCTTGCTTGGAGACTGCAGGATCCCGGTGCTTCTCCGTTCCCTCGGGGTCGCTTGGCGTACTCTTTACTGTCTTGGGGAAGGCGTCCTGGGTCTTCTCGGGAGTAGTCTTCGGGGACGGTTGTGCAGGAGGCGCTTCCGGTACCGCCTTGCTTAAAATCCCGTTGTCGCTAGTTGCCTGACTGGGCTCTAGCGGCACTGGCGGTGTTACCTGTGCTGCGGCCCGCTCGGTCTCGTCTTCGTCCATTATCAACTCGGACGTTTCCGGCCCGGTGTCGCTGCCAGTGACGCGAGCGTACGTCTTGACACAGTCTCTTTTTCGTGCCCAAAACCTCGGCATTCAGAGCACCAGGGCGCCCTACAGTCGCGCCGAATGTGACCCGTGCGCCGGCAGCGGAGGCAGATGGGCGAGCGCCCGGGGACCACCACCAGTACCGAGCCACCAAAGAAACGGAGCTGGTGCGGCAACTTTTCCAGCGATACATCTTGGCGGAGGGTCAAGGCGACAGTCAGCGTCGTAGATTCAACGCCGACGAGCCCGTCCAGCTTCCAGACCTCCCGGACGACGTCCTTCACCTCGCCGTACGGCTCGAAGGCGCGACGGACGGTGTCGACGGGCACGTCGAAGGTAACCCAGTGAAGTTTCACCTTGATATCCCGCCGGTATGGGTCGATCACTAGGCAGCGCCGACCCTTGACCTGAAGTTCGCCGGCGTGAAGCAGCTTACTCTTGGCCTCCGAGTTCTTCATCTTGGCGAGCCAGACATGACCCATCTGATACGCCCCCAGACCGGCCAAGTCTTGTAGCACCCCCACCTGGTTTAAAGGAGGCACAAAATCTTCAGCCCTGTAAGGCCGTCCACCGGTGTCACAATGCAGCACTACGCTGTTCTTCATTATTTCTCCTGTTGGCAGCGTCGGCAAAATAACAGAGTCATCCCGGGCGGCGTTGTCCTTATCCGAATCACCCCGGCCAAGGCCGGTTGTTATCGCCGCTCCTGACGAGCGATCCATCGCACGTCCGCACTGCTCGGCAGCCGGAAGTGGAATCATTCGGCCACGCGCTCGATCCCGCGCTAATTCAATCGCCAACACCGAAAGCTACCCATGCGCCTTTTATACTTATCAAATGAAAGGAGTCGTTTTGTCAGTGACCATCTCAACCGTGAGTGATGTTACAAATATGGTGCTGCTTTCGCACTAATATTGTTCTTGTGGTGATCATATCACGCCACGCGCGAGGCGTGGCTGCCCGACGAACCTGGCCTAGCCTGCCAACCGGATATGTCCCCCCCTTTCCTCGCGGGAGAATTCCCTCGCCCGCGGACCGCGGTGACTGTGAGGAATGTGGGGAGCGGAGGGGAAGACGGGGAAAGGAGGTGAGGCCGAGGAGGGAAGGACCTGCCCGGGAACGGGCACAGGGAAATAAAGAACCAGTTGAGTTTGGGACGCCTATGGTATCACTTCTCCCAGTCTGCGTCCCAACATTGGCGTCGGGCAGCCACGCCCGTCGCGTGGCGTGATATGATCACCACATTCTCCAATATTGTTTCTAAGCTTTTCAAGAAGTGTATCTCTTTCTAAGAAGTAACGGTACACACAGTAATTATTTGTGACAGTCTATAAAACAGCGTCCCCATGGGCTTCCAGGAGCCATGTTCTCGCTTCCCCGCATAGCTTCCCCACTGTGCGCATGCGCATCTCCGTGGCAACCGCATCATCTCTTGCGAAGAAAAAAAACAAGTAGAATACAAAAAAAAACACCGAATGAACCTTTTTTGTTTTTGGAAATGTTTTTAAAACGTTCTATGCGGCTATTTTCATACCAGTTAAACCAAAAAGAATATATAAACGCTTTCAAAGCAGTTTCGAAGCATGCAAAGGGGAAGGACGCCAGGACAACGGTCAAAAGCCGCATGGCCAGTGCATCAACAATGGCGGCGCTCAAGTCAGCGCTGACTTGCACGACGTGCTGGAACAGAGGCTACGATCGTTATAAAGTGAGCTCCAACCCTTAAACATGGCCCCTCGGGCAACTTTTGATGCTACGATTGTCTGTGGATACCTCCCCCTGCGTTTCGAAACAGTAAGTGCGTCGCTAACGCTGGCCATCGAGGATGCAGCAGACGCCGCCATCTTGTCCGCGCGTCTTTTGCTCCCGCACTGCTGCTCCCGCGCCACTCTCGCCGCTTTTGCTCCCCGCGCCCCTCTGTTACTCCCGGTCGTGTGCAGTTAGCCCTCAGCGTTTGCGCACGGTACGCAGCTCGAACCAGATGGTCTCTTCGGGGAGCAAATGGGAGTTCAGAGGTCCAAATGCTGCCGTTAGTCCTTTGAGACCATCTTTTTTCCTAGAGTGTACTCCGGGCTGTATGGGTAACGAGCCCCGCGCATTCGAGGTATCACTCCGCGGGTCCACCGGCCGAAGGCGCGAGAATCCTTTGCTCGCTATTGGCTGACAGTGGTCCTAGTTTCGGACCATGCTCCTCCCATTTCTAGAAATGACCGCGGTGTGTTGTGATCTATTAATGCCTTTTTAATAGGAAAATCGGCCGCGTATCGTCATAATTCAGGGATTTCTAGGATGCTACACTCTAAGAAAAAAAAGAGTGTAGTCGGGTGTATAATGCGCACTTGCACCCTTTTCCTGAAAGATGCACCCTCCGTTGCCCAGCCAGTGTACTTGTACACCGACAATGAGCATCCTCCTCTCCCTTAAAAACCGCTTGGTGCATCTGTGCACCACCACGCTAGCCACGCGCTCCGATCAGCTTGTGCTTGGATTTTCCCTTGGGGGTCACTTTTGGGTTGGGCAGTTTCACTGTTCTGTTCACATTGACATTAAAGTAGACGCTATGCTTGCTTTAGGCCAATCGGGTCTCCTGGTAGGATCACGTGACTACAGTCTCCAAGCTAGAGATAAGGCAGAGCACGCACCTGCCTGAAGGCCAAGGCCACGGGTAGCATCCACTGCACTATTAACTTTGGGTCGAACATTCAAGAGGATATAAGGGACAAAGCCTCTCGTTGTGTTCATTGTTGGGATAACCCTGAATATAATCCTTTGCGAGGGCAGCCTCTTTTGGCCTTGAAGGAGCTGCTATTTTCCTACTCGTCTCTTTTTTCCTCCCCTAAGCTGAACACGTGGAAGAAAGTGCGCAGCCGCCGACAAATGAACGGGAGGCGCTTTTTATCCCTTGACTCCGCTGTCTGGACGCGGGTAATGACAGGGGCGTGATCATGTGGTAAAGGTTTCACGGATGACGTGGTAGCTCTTTCCGATTTTGGAATGTCTGCTTCCTGGCCTAGCTTCTCGTGTGCTGTGCTGTGACCAGCGGGGCTGCCGTAGATTTCTTCCGCGACGAAGTATTTTAGTGTACCAAGGCTACCAGTGGTTTCAAAAGTCCTACGCGTGCATCGGCAAAAAGCGATTTCTTTAAAAAAGCCCAAGGAATTCATGTGATGCGTTTAGTGTTCGGTTCGGCAAATTACTGGATCTGCCACATCGTGTTGGATATGCACAGACCCCTTTCTTTTCGTTTTCGCGTTTGCGTGGTTGTTCTGCAGTGCCCGTGTCGACATATTACTTGGATTACATATTTCAAGTCTGGGTATTTTCATCGTAAGTGCGCTACAACCTACTCATTTGCAGCAATTGACCGTTCCGTTCCAGATTACCTCTAATATTAGGCAGTGTCTATTTCCTAGCGGCCGGGAGAATAATTTCCCCGAAATTCTATCGGCAGTCGCCTACCATTAGCTGTCTACAATTATGTGATAACTGCAGGTAGAATACTGATTTTCTTATTCTCCCGGCATTTTGTGAAAACGCATTTCATGGACGCCTTTTCGTTGATACGTTTTGTAGACATGTTTCGTCGACACTAACATTTCATTGTCACTCGTTACGCTAATAGACCGATCTCACCAGTTAGTTTGAGTACCGCCACCGCCCGCCGACGTGCATCGTTGGGAACTGTAGTCTTTCCGCACGCGCGACAACCCTGCTGGAGGTCTGCGCGAGCAGAGCACGGAGTGGCATGAGCTGTCGCTGTGAACTGGGGTCTGTTTCTTGCAGACTACAGTTATGGCGGCGTCACGCATGCGTGGAACGCTTGGCGAGATCGGTCTATTGCACGCTGTAGGGACATTTTGTCGCGCGTGTATCTCTGAGGCGCGGGCTCACCAACCCAGCCCACCCGTTCACGTCGTTTCGTGGGGACAGTCTGCAGCGACTCATTACAAAAAGTTTACCCCAGCTGTGCCACCCGTACACGTCACTTCGCAATTATAGCCTAGAACTCATCACAAAAACAAAAGAGAAGCTAGTATAGGAAAGATAATCTGAGCTGTCTATGAAACATCGCGTGTCGGTGAAACGTCGTTCGATGAAGTGATTGTATCGCCGATGAGTGGCGACTGCCGGCAGAATTTCGGGTCAATAATTCTGCCGGCTGCTGGAAGCTTACAGACACTACCTAAGAATCACCCCGGTTCGCCCGGTTGCTCAGTAATCTTCTCAGTTGTGTAACAGCTTCGTTGTACATCTTCACATATCAATACGGCGTTTTTTGCCGAGTTTGTGGTTGTTTACGAAATAGGCTGTCTAATAAACTTCTGGGAGATTTGAAAACAATCCCTTGTGTCTTTTACCTGACTTTTTGCAACCACCTGGGCGCGTACATTTTTACAGGTTTCCTTGAGGTGGGTGCACAAAGAGGTGTAATGGTACAGCATTGGACGAGGTTATCTATGTTCCCTATGAGCGGGGTGGGTGTAAAAAACGGTGTAATAGTAAACGCTGTTGGCGGGTGTATGTCTGTTCCCTATGAGCGGGGTGGGTGTAAACGGCGGTATAATGACAAACCCTGTTGGTGGGTGTATCTTTACTCCCAAAGAATTGCGTGGGTGTA